>JAASFS010000405.1:0-19240 GCA_023333865.1 Globisporangium perplexum | reverse complement strand
CGAGACCGAGACCGAGACCGAGACCGAGACCGAGACCGAGACCGAGACCGAGGAGCCGAGCAGTGCGCTCGTCCACATAACATATTCACCCCACATACGTCGCTATCGCTGTCGCCGTGCTGTCGCCAAGTTGTCGCCAAGCTGTCACAATCGCGGTCGCCATCGCTGTCGCAGTCGCTGATGCTGTCACTGCTTGCTACGGTCGTCGCTCAGTATGCTACAGCTTTGTTTCGCCCCAACACCCCCGACCAGCTCCCAGCTCTGTGCCGCTCCGTGTCCTATCTCCCGTGCTCGAAACGCGCGAGGCGCGAGGCTCAAAGCTGCTTCGGTGCTCGCTTGCTCGGCACGAGCGACAGCACCACGAACGCGGCCACGAGCCCGATGTGACCCGCAAAGTGCATCGAGCGGAAGCCCGCGATCGCCTGCTCCCACGACAGCACGACGAACGAGACGGCGAGGTAGTTGATCATGAGCGCCGTGCAGATCATGCCGACGCCGTCGTACAAGAGCTTGGACGTCTGGCCGGACTCGACGAAGAACGGCCGGATGTGCTTGCGCGCCAGTCGGTTCACGGACGTCGCAAGCGGGACTGCGCGAAGGCGCGGATACAAGGCGCAAGACACAAGACACAAGGATCAAGAAGCGAGAGAACCGGTCAGTCGTCGTCGCTCCACGATAGCAACAGCAGCAGTGCAGAACGACCAAGCAATGCATGCGCAACGTACTCGTGAGGAAGAAGAGGTAGTAGCCCGGGTAGAAGCCGTGCCAGATCGCAGAGCACAGGTAGGTGGCGACGAGCGAGTTGCCCGTGCGCGAGTACACGTAGCGCTCGAGCCACGTCTGCGTGCCCTTGTTCCACGAGCGCGTGAGGTCGCGCACGCTCTCGGCGAACTCGAAGCCCAGGATGTCGATGTTGCTGACACCGTTCCAGCCCTTGACGCCGCCCTGCGCGTCGAAGCCCTCGAAGCCCGCGCCAGAGATGATCGTCGAACCCTCCGCGAGCTTCCACGCCGCGTAGTACTTGCCGCGCGTGAGGAAGAGCGCGAGCAGAATGCGTCCCCACTTGATCGAGACCGGCTCGTCGCGGTTCAGGATCGCCGGCAGGTTCGCGTACGACCCGTAGACCGCGAGCAGCGCCATGAAGAACACGCCGATGCAGAGCTTCTTGAGCGCCGCGAAGAAGCACGAGGGCACGCGGCGCGCACCGAGGAACACGAACTTGCTGCCCTCGACCGAGTCGAGGTACTCGCGGTACTCGAACGCTGGGCCGGCGATGAATGTCGTGAAGCCGTAGACGTAGCCGAAGTACTGCACCAGCGAGGGCATCGACGTGAGCGCGAGGCGCTGCCGCGTCTGCTTCGTCTTGACGACCGCGGGTTTGTCGGTCTCGCGCACCGCGAGCGCGGCGGCAGGGGAGCCGTCGAAGCAGTTGAACGCGAAGCTCGTGAGCTTGATGAGCAGCAGCATCTGCGACGCCGTGCAGTCCATGCTCCAGCCCATGTAGTCGACGTAGATGCGGTAGATGTGCAGCGCCGCGACGTACGCCATGTTGAAGACGAAGACGATGTACGGCGCCTGTCGCGTCGGCGCGAAGCGCACGAGCGCGTACGTGGCGAGCGCGGACGCGAACGAGTGGAGCCACTCGGCGCCGTACACGAGCTGCGCCATGGCGACGCCGACGCAGATGTTCATCCAGTGCTTGGCGCTCGGCGTCGGCAGCGCGCGCAGCAGCATCGCGAGCGGGTAGGCGACGAAGAGGCAGAGCGCAGCGCGCAGCTGGTCCGCCGGGATGCCCACGAGTGCCGCCGCGTGCTCAAGCTGTGCGTTGAGCGCCACGAAGCGCAGCGGCGTCGCGAGATCCGCAAGCTCGCGCGCAGCCTGCAGGACGCCGGAGGTCGCCATCTTCGTTCTCGGATCGAGTGTGGGAATGAAGAGGAGGAGATCGGCGCAGGACCTGCTGGCTGCTGGCTGTCTGGTTGCTGGCTGCGGACTGCTGCACCTGCCGTTGTCAAATGCCGGCGTTGGGCGACTGGAGCTGCAGTGGGAGGAGTGCGGGTGTCGGATGCGGATCGGGTGGCTGATGGCGGAACGGAGAGCCGCTCGTTGCTGTAGCTGCTGCTGCTGCTGCTGCGTCAGACGCGTTCGTGTGCACACGTCACAGTTCAACTTTGTGTTTGGTATCCCTCAGTTATGTCACTGGCGTTTTGATCTGCAGATCAAGTATCGTAGGAGTTTTGCGGTTCGAAGCGAATGAATGAGCAAGAGTGTTGCGTCAGGATTTAAGTTTGGCGATTGATACATATAGAATGTGTTCGCTCCCTTCACCGAAATGTACTCGAGTCTGCCAGTTGGGGATTCGCGAGAGCATACGCACAACCGCGTGGTTGTGTGCACGAACCGCTAGCCACCTTCGTTTCCTCTTTTGCTGCTGCTCTCTCTCCTCCGCGCGTGCTGTTCTCCTGCTAGCTACATACCAACCAGCAGTACACCAGCGGCCGCCGCGGATCACTCCAGTTTGTTAGATTTCGCATGACGTAATGACTGACGATCGGTGACGCTTGTACAACTCGTGTGGACCACACCCGTGCTTTTCGCGGCTTGAGTGTCCTGCTCCTGCAGCCATCCACACCTCACACCTCACACCTCACACCGACTGCCAGACCAACTCACTCAGACCAACTCACTCACGAATCCTCTCGCGCTCAACGATCCTCACACTTCTCGAGTCCACAGCAACAGCAGAGCCGTCTGTGCAGAGACAACCAGTATGGTATCAGTGTGGAGTGAATATTATGTGAACGAGCGCGCTGCTCGGCTCGACTCTTCGGTCTCGGTGCTCGGGCGGTACGCATGGTGTGCGTGTGTGCACACGTGCTGCAGTTCCTCCATAGCGAAGACGACAGACTAGCGAAGCTATCCTGTTCGCATGACGTAGCCCGTGTCGTTGTTCTTGTAGGAGTTGTCGTTCTTCTTGAGGTAGATGGTGCGGCACGTCGGCGACGCCTGCGACCAGCGGCCGGACTTGTTGCAAGTCGAGCTCGCGGAGCCTATCATCGAGGTGCCTTTCGCGCACGCGAACCTGACGGTCGCCCCCATCTTCGTGGACGAGTACGTCGCGATTCCTTGTGTCACTGCTTCCGGCGGTCCACAGTCGACGGCTGTATGTCCGGACATGAGTTCGCGCAGACGACGAAGAGACGAGGGTTGTAAGCGAGCTGTCAGCGAGTCTTGGAAGACAAGAGCTCAGGCAGCGCACCTCCTCGGAGGATTGCCGCGTCCGTTGTAGGGCAGATCGTAGATGCTGCGATCAGCACCGCAGCGCTGGCGACGATGAGCTTCCGGAACATGAAGCGACGGTGGGCGTAGACTGTGGGTTGAGGAGAAATGAGCGCTCCTGGTCGCCTCCCGCGTGGCGAATGCATTTCAAGGACCTCGGCGTCCTAGCGCGGTCTTCGAGGTCTTATGTTGAGACATCGGATACTGTCATTTTATAGACACATGGCAGCATGTACTTGAACCGGGAAGTGCTGCTTATCGAAGCTTACACGCGCACACCGCGTCGCACACAGCTCACAGCTTGCGAGTAGTTCTCTCACGTTCGCGCAGGACTTTCGCCGCGCAAAAGCGGAGTCAAGTCGAATGCATCAACCTCGTTCATGTTGTGTTGCGGCATCAACTGGTCCTCCGCTCCGGCGATTCCGATCGCACGCGCTGGCGCTTCGCTTCAGCGGCGGTGGCTCGCTCATCCCAGTCCCGCATCAGTTTGCTCTCAGGTGACAACCTCACCGCTGCTGCGATCGTCAATACACCTTGCCGCTCACATGCTTGCACCATCGACACCACTAGCGCAGGTGCCATGCGTTCGATACAAACTGAGTCGCCGCACTTTGGTTGTGAAGCGTCGTCGTTTTCGCACCGCCGCTGCCGCCAACACCAGCAGCAGCAGCATCTCTCGACATCCCGCGCTCTTCCTCGTCGCGTCGATCACTCCCACGCTGCTCCCCACTGCTGCACACCTCGCACCGCTGCGCTTGACGGGAGACGAACGCACAGACAACCAGCAGGAGGAGTCTTAACCATCGAGGATGACATCCCACGAAAGCGACTCGAGAGACGGTGCCAAGCGCCGAGGCGTCTCGCTCGGACCGCAGGCGAGCCAGATCCTGCAGCGGCTATACGAGCCCCAGCTCGGTCCTGCAAGCGCGCTGAGCCCCACCAAGCAGCATCGACAGTCGGGAGGCACGCTCGTGAACCCGCTGTCGCCTGTCAGGAAGGATCCGCTCGGAGGCGCTGGCGCTGGTGCTACCGGTGGTGGCGGCGGAGTGCTCAAACCCAAACAGCGCATGCGCAAGACGACGAGTGTCGTTGCACTCACTCCGCCTGCCGGCGGCGCTTCGAACCACCACTTGCCACCTGGTCGACTTGGCGGAGGACTTGCGGCGTCTGCGAGCGTCGCGGTCTTCGGAAGCGGATCCTCAGAAGCCACGTCGCTGCATCCCACGCTGCTGCATGTACGTGTGCTGGAGGAGCTCGTAACGAACAGCTGCGCGCACCGCAAGTGCTCACGCGTGCGTTTGTGCTGCTGTTGCTGCTTGCTGATTCTGGTAGGCGACCGAGAAGACTCGCAAGCTGCACGAGAAGGCACACGCGAACGCTGTCGCGCTCCGGTACCCGGCAGCCCTCGACGACGAAGACTCGCGCGAGCGAGCGAGTCCCACAAAGACCTCCGGCGCGCTCTCGCCGCCGTCGAAAGCCGCACAGCGCCGGAAGATCGACACGGAGCAGTCGTTCACCGCGTCGCTGAACCTCGACCCGCGGTACCTGAGCGAGTTCAAGGCGGGGAACTTCCTGTACCTGCGCAAAAAGCGGCACTCAGACCTCGTGATGTACGCGCTCGAGGTCGTGGAGCACTACGAGGTGGACCGCAGCAACTACTTCACGATGAGCATCGAGGGGGTGACGCACTTCACGAGCGAGTACTCGGAGTTCTGGACGCTCGACAAGTGGGAGCTCGAGTACTCGCGCTTCATGAAGATGCTCGCGATCCCGTTCTTCCAGAGGTACAAGCTCTGGAAGAACTACAACATGTGGAAGACGCGCGTGCGCACGTTCAAGATGCGCAACGCCAAGAAGGCGCTCAACGACAAGCTCTTCGTGCTCACGCCGAGCCTGCAGAGCACGCTGCTCGGGCTGCGCGGCCTCTGCCTCGAGGTCGCGGGCCTCGAGCTCATCTTTTTCCAGCCCAAGAAGACGTACTCGCTGCGCGAGTTCGAGGCCGAGCAGAAGATCACGCGCGACAAGGTCACGGAGCAGCTCGCCGACTTCTCCGCGCGCTCGCTCAAGCTGTGCGTCAAGGCGTGCGACGCCGTCATCGACAGCTTCCTCGAGGCAAACAAGATCTCGGCCGACCACAAGATGACGTTCATGGAGCGTGCGGCGCTGCGCAAGGAGTGCCGCAACCTCACCAACTTCCTCCGCCTCGCGGACTTCCTCACGATCGACGCCACGATCCAGCTCACCGTGCGCTCCTTCCACAGGCTCTACGACATCCTCATCGCTGGGAAGGCGCAACTGACGGCTGCTGCTGCTGCTGGTGGGAGTGGCGGAGGAGGATCCGACGTTGCATCGTCGACGGTGTCGGCGCAGTCCACAGCAGCAGTCGTCAAGTTCACAGGAGCAGCAGCAACAGCAGCAACGCAGGGAGTGGGCAAGAAGACTGGGAAGAGCGCGGCAGCCGCGACGGTGGCGCCAGTGGTTCCGTTCACCGCGGTCTTCGCCGTGTCGGTGGAGATGGAAACAGGAGCCGCGGCGGCTGGGATGAGTGCGGTGCCAGCGCACGACGCCTGGAACGCCGCGCTCCAGAAGGCGCTCAAGGAAGCACTGCGCATGGTCGAGACCCCCGCGCGGCACCTCGGCCACGAAGCGCTCGCGCCGTACACTACCGCGAGCGCGGAGGACGAGGGCAAGAACGCGTGGTCGGTCGAGCAGCTGAACGTCGCGCTGATCCTGAACGAGGACGCCAAGTTCAGCGGGCTCACGAACGACATCTTCGTGGCGCTCGACGACGCCTTCGAGGCCGTGGAGGACTACATCGAGGTCTTCGCGCCGTACCAGCAGATCTACTCGGACAACGAAGGGCAGGCGACGACGCTCGCCGAGACGTACGAGAAGGCGCCGCTCGAGTTCTTCGCCGACTCGATCGAGCGGTACAAGGCGCAAGGCGCGTCGTTCACCGACATCCCTGACGCCGCCATGGTCGGCATCTTCCGTGTCGACAGCTCCGGTTTCAAGAGCCGCCTGCTGCCGAACCCGGAGAAGTGCGTGCTTGGCATTCGGACGCTCATCCCGAAGCTCATGAAGAAGGGCAGCGCGGCGCTGCTCGAGACCATCAACGAGCTGTCGCCGGTCGCGTTTTCGACGCCGTCGACGCCCGACAGCTTCGTGCAGAAGGTGGTGCACATGGCCACAGTCGGCGCACTGCTCCCGGACCTCAAAGCGCGCTACCGTCGCGTGTACGAGATGGGGATCCTCATGGACAACTACGACTGGCGCGTGCCCGACGACATCAAGGAGGACATCATCCTCATGAAGGAGGGCGTATTGAGCCTCGAAGGCACCGTGACCAAGTTCGAGGGCGAGATCGACAGCGAGACGGCGCGCTTCTCGCAGGTCATCCTCGACAGCATCGCGCCGCTCAACCGCAGCGTGAACGCGCTCGTGGAGAAGCTCGATCACCCCAAGCTCTCGACGATCAAGACGCCGATCAGCGAGGTGCTCGCGTACCTCAAGACCCAGGAGGCAGCCCTGAACCAGCTCGTGGACGAGTCCAAGCAGCTCACGATGTACCAGACGCAGCTCAAGCAACCCGTGAGCGAGTTCAGCGAGCTCAACGAGGTCGCGGCGCAGTTCGAGCTCAAGATGAAGCTCTGGAGCGGGTTGCACGAGTGGCAGGACCTCACCGCGGCGTACTCGGGCACGCAGTTTGACAGCATCGACGTCGCGGCGATCGGCAAGCAGGTGCAGACGTACGCGAAGACTGCGTACCAGGCGCAGAAGCAGCTGCCGGGGAACGAGGCCGCTGAGCTGCTGCAGGGCGAGGTGGAGAAGTTCAAGCTTGCGCTGCCGGTCGTAAGCGACCTGCGCTCGCCGGCGCTCCAGGAGCGCCACTGGAACCAGATCCACCAGCTCCTCGGCTTCCAGATGAAGGGTGAGAAGAGCATGACGCTCGGCGCGCTCATCGAGCGGAACGTGATGAAGCACGTGGACGCGATCAGCGCGATCGCCGTCGCGGCGCAGCAGGAGGCGGTGCTCGAGGAGATGCTCAAGAAGGTGACCGACGCGTGGGCGACGACCGAGTTCGAGGTCAAGGGCTACAAGGAGTCCAAGGACGTGTTCGTGCTCGGGAGCGTCGAGGACGTGACCGTGAAGCTCGACGACTCGATCGTGACGATCAGCACGATCATGGGCTCGCGTTTCATCGGCGCGATCCAAGACGAGGTCGAGGGCTGGCGCAAGAAGCTCGTGGGGCTGCAGGAGACGCTCGACGAATGGCTGCTCGTGCAGAAGAACTGGATGTACCTCGAGAACATCTTCTCGGCGCCGGACATCCAGCGGCAGCTCCCGGACGCTTCCAAGGTCTTCAGCCACGTCGACGGGTCCTGGAAGGCGATCATGCGCCGCACGAGCGAGAACCCGCACGTGCTCACGGCCGGGACCGTCCCGGGCATCAAGGAGACGCTGCAGCAGCACAATGCGCACCTCGACCGCATCCAGAAGAACCTCGAGGACTACCTCGAGACGAAGCGCATGGCGTTCCCGCGCTTCTACTTCCTCTCAAACGACGAGCTGCTCGAGATTCTCGCGCAGTCCAAGAACCCGCAGGCCGTGCAGCCGCACCTGCGCAAGTGCTTCGAGAACCTTGTCAAGCTCGACTTCGGTGACGTACCCGGCAGCGTCGACATGCTCGCGATGCTCTCATCCGAGGGCGAGCGCGTGCCACTCGGGAAGAACCTCAAGGCGCGCGGGAACGTCGAGGACTGGCTCAAGGCGCTCGAGGGCAGCATGAAGGCGTCGATCTACAAGCTCATGAAGGCTGGGCTGCTCGACTACGACGCCAAGGCGCGCGCCGAGTGGGTGTGCGACCACCCGGGACAGGTCGTCGCGACCGTCGCGCAGATGACGTGGGCTCGCAGCACCGAGGCGGCGCTCACGAGTGGCGGCGACCCGGCCGACGAGCTGCGCAAGTGGTTCCAGCGCGTCGTGTTCGAGCTCAACGAGCTGATCGTCAAGATCCGCGGCGACCTCACACCGCTCGCGCGCAAGGTGATCGTGGCGCTCGTGACGACCGACGTGCACGCGCGCGACATCGTCGAGTGCCTCTGGGCCGAGAAGGTCGAGAGCGTGGGCAATTTCATCTGGCAGCAGCAGCTCCGGTACTACTGGGACGCCACGGCGGACGACGTGCTCATCCGGCACTCGGACTCGGTCATCGCGTACGGCTACGAGTACATGGGTGCGACGTCGCGGCTCGTGATCACGCCGCTCACGGACCGGTGCTGGATGACGCTCACAGGCGCGTACGGGCTCAAGCTCGGCGCGGCCCCGGCGGGTCCCGCGGGCACGGGTAAGACCGAGAGCAGCAAGGACCTCGCGAAGGCCATGGCGATCCAGTGCGTCGTGTTCAACTGCAGCGACCAGATCGACTACAAGATGATGGGGAAGCTCTTCCGCGGGCTCGCGCAGGCCGGCAACTGGACGTGCCTCGATGAGTTCAACCGCATCGACATCGAGGTACTGTCCGTCGTGGCGCAGCAGCTGCTGATCCTGCGCGAGGGGCGGCTTCAGGGCAAGGAGCACCTCAACTTCATGGGTATTGAGATCCTACTCAAGGACCACCATGTGATCGTGACGATGAACCCGGGCTACGCCGGCCGCACGGAGCTCCCGGACAACCTCAAGGTCTGCTTCCGACCTGTGTCGATGATGGTGCCGGACTACGCGCTCATCGCCGAGATCATGCTCTTCGCCGAGGGCTTCTCGGACGCGCGCACGCTCTCGCGCAAGATGTGCAAGCTCTACATCCTCTGCAGCGAGCAGCTCTCGCAGCAGCCGCACTACGACTACGGCCTGCGCGCCGTCAAGTCCGTGCTCGTCATGGCCGGCTCGCTCAAGCGCGCGAACCCAGATATCGATGAGGACGTGACGCTCATCCGCGCGCTGCGCGACAGCAACATCCCCAAGTTCCTTGCGGACGACCTCCCGCTCTTCCACGCGATCGTGCTCGACCTCTTCCCGGGCACCGACATCCCGCCGCACGACTACGGCGAGCTCCAGGCGGCACTCGAGTTCGAGATCACCGCCGCGGGGCTACAGAAGGTGCCCACGTACATCACCAAGGTCATCCAGCTCTTCGACATCTTCAACGTGCGCTTCGGCGGCACCGTCGTGGGGCCCACCGGCGCCGGTAAGTCGTCGTGCTACCGCACACTGCAGAGCACAATGACGGCGCTGCGCGCCAAGGGCTCGAGGAACCCGGTGTACCAGACCGTGTTCGCGCGCGTGCTCAACCCCAAGTGCATCTCCATGGGCGAGCTCTACGGCGAGTTCAACGACGCGACGCAAGAGTGGCACGACGGGCTCGCATCCACGATCATGCGCGAAGCCGTCGCGGACGAGACGCCAGACATCAAGTGGACGGTCTTCGACGGGCCCATCGACGCGCTCTGGATCGAGAACATGAACACCGTGCTCGACGACAACATGACGCTCTGCCTCGCGAACGGCGAGCGCATTAAGCTCAAGAACGAGATGAAGATGCTCTTCGAGGTCATGGACCTCGCGGTCGCGTCGCCCGCGACCGTGAGCCGCATCGGCGTCGTGTACATGACGGCGACGGACCTCGGGTGGCTGCCGTTCATCCAGACGTGGATCGACACGGCACTGCACAAGGATCTCCCGCCGGAGGGCGTCAAGCGCTTCGAGCACAACATCCGCGAGTACGTCGACAAGGCGATTCAGTTCGTGCGCAAGAAGTGCCACGAGCTCGTGCCGACCGTGGACGTGAACCTCGCCACGAGCCTCTGTCGGCTCTTCGGGTGCTTGTTCAGCAAGGCGAACGGCGTCGAGTACGCGAGCCTCAAGCCCGACGCGATGCTCGAGCTGCTCGACAAGGTCTTCGCGTTCTGCCTCTTCTGGTCCGTCGGCGCGACCATGACGGCCGACCGCCATGAACTCTTCGACAGCTTCGCACGTGAGATGCTCGCGGACGCGAAGCTCGGGCTGCCGAACGCCGGGCTCGTCTTCGACTATTTCGTCGACACGGAGCGCGCTGCATTCCGGCCCTGGACCGACGTCGTGCCCCGGTTCCAGTACAACGCGCTCACGCCGTACTTCAAGATGACGGTCGCGACGCCCGACACCGTGCGCTTCACGTACCTGCTGCGCGCGCTCACGACCGCGCGGACGCCGGCGTACGTCACGGGCGTCACGGGCACGGGCAAGACCGTGATCGTCCAGGACCTGCTGCAGGAGCTCCAGGGCGGGCCGCAGCCGGCGGGCGATGACGCCGCGTCGTCATCGTCGGCACCACCGTCCACCCCCACAACCTCCAACTACATGACGATGCTCATCAACTTCTCGGCGCAGACGTCGTCGCTCGTGACGCAGCTCACGATCGAAACTAAGCTCGAGAAGAAGCGCAAGAACCTGCTCGGGCCGGTCGCCGGCAAGCGCATGATCATCTTCGTGGACGACGTGAACCTGCCGGCGGTCGAAGAGTACGGCGCGCAGGCACCGATTGAGCTCCTGCGGCAGTTCCTCGACTTCGGCGGCTTCTACGACCGCGACAAGCTCTTCTGGAAGGAAATCGCGGACACGATGCTGCTCGTGGCGGCGGCGCCCGCAGGCGGCGGCCGCTCGCACTGCACACCGCGCTTCGTGCGCCACTTCCACGTGCTGAGCATGTACCCGGCGGGGGACGCGTCTCTCAAGCTTATCTTCGCGTCGATCCTCGGCGGCTTCCTCGACAAGTTCGCGCCGGCTGTCAAGGCCATGAAGGACGGCGTGATCGCGAGCGTGATCGAGATCTACGCGCGCGTGACGCTCGAGCTGCTGCCGACGCCCAACAAGTTCCACTACACGTTCAACCTGCGCGACGTGTCCAAGGTCTTCCAGGGGATCCTCATGGTCGCGCCAGCGAAGTGCCCGGACGCCGACACGATGAACAGGCTCTGGGTGCACGAGACCACGCGTGTGTTCCAGGACCGGCTCAACAGCGCCGCGGACCAGAAGTGGTTCGAGGAGCTCGTGTGCTCGCTGCTCGCGCGCACCTTCGCGTGCGGTTGGAGCCCGGAGCTGCTCTTCCACGCGCCGTGTCCGCTCACGTTCGCCGACTTCCTCAAACCCGGCTCGCCCGCACCGCTCTACGAGCACTGCGGCGACATCGCGCGCATCACCAAGGTCATGGATGACTTTCTCGAGGGCTACAACGTCTCGTTCGCCAACAAGATGAACCTCGTGTTCTTCCGCGACGCCATCGGCCACCTCGCGCGGCTCGCACGCGTGCTGCGCCAGCCACGTGGCAACGCGATGCTCATCGGCGTTGGCGGCAGCGGCAAGCAGTCGCTCGCGCGGCTCGCGGCCTTCATGGTCGAGGCGCGGTGCGTGCAGATCGAGATCACGCGCGGCTACGGCGCGAACGAGTTCCACGAGGACCTCAAGAAGCTCATGGTGGCCGCGGGCGTCGGCGGCGCTTCAACCGTCTTCCTTTTCACCGACAGCCAGATCGTCGACGAGAGCTTCCTCGAGGACATCAACAACGTGCTCAACAGCGGTGAGGTGCCCAACCTCTTCCCACAGGACGAGATGGACCGCATCGTCGGTGACATGCGTCCGGTCGTCAAGGCGCTCGCGCTCCCGGAGACGCGCGACAACTGCGTCGCGACGTTCATCGACCGTGTGCGCAGCTCGCTGCACATCGTGCTCGCCATGTCGCCCGTGGGCTCGGCGCTGCGCGTGCGCTGCCGCGCGTTCCCGTCGCTCATCAACTGCTGCACGATCGACTGGTACATGAACTGGCCGAAGGAGGCACTGCAGTCCGTCGCCGACCGGCTGCTCGCGAACGTCGCGCTGCCGTCCGAGGACGTGCGCGGCGCGCTCGTCGACATGTGCGCCATCGTGCACACGACGTCGAACGACTTCGGCGACGAGTTCCTCGCGCAGCTCCAGCGACACGTGTACACGACGCCCAAGAGCTACCTCGACCTCATCGGGCTCTACCTCAAGATGCTCTCGGAGAAGCGCGCGGTCGTGCAGACGGTCAAGAGCCGCATGGAGGTGGGCGTGAAGAAGCTCGAGGAGACCAACAGCATCGTCGACTCACTCAAGGGTGAGCTCATCGAGCTCCAGCCCGTGCTCCAGCAGAAGGCAGTCGAGGCCGAGGAGCTCCTCAAGCGCGTGTCGGTGGACCAGAAGGCGGCGGCCGTCGTGCGCGAGCGCGTCTCGCAGGACGAGGCCGTCGTTGCTAAGCAGGCCGACGAGGTCTCGGTCGTCCAGGCCGACGCGCAGAAGGACCTCGACGTCGCCATGCCGGCGCTCAGCAACGCCATCAAGGCGCTCGATAGCCTCTCGAAGAGCGACATCACGGAGGTCAAGTCGTTCGCCAAGCCGCCCGAGGCCGTCGAGACTGTCATGAACGCCGTCTGCCTGTTGCTGAACGAGAAGCAAAGCTGGGACGCCGCCAAGAAGGTGCTGAGCGACGTCACGTTCCTCGATCGCCTCAAGAGCTTCGACAAGGACAACATCCCGGCCACGACGCTCAAGAAGCTCGGCAAGAGCGTCGCGGACCCAGGCATGGCGGTCGAGGTCGTCTCCAAGGTCTCGCGCGCTGCGACGTCGCTCTGCATGTGGGTGCACGCGATGGACGTGTACTCCAAGGTCGCGAAGGAGGTCGGGCCGAAGCGCGAGAACCTCGAGCGCATGAACAAGATGCTCGCGGACGCCAACGCCGTGCTCCAGGAGAAGCAGCAGGAGCTCCGGCTCGTGAATGAGAGCGTCGCGCGCCTCGAGAAGCAGTGCAAGGACACGGTCGACGAGAAGGATCGACTCGCGCGCGACGCCGAGGTGACGGAGAAGCGACTCGTGCGCGCCGAGAAGCTCATCTCCGGACTCTCAGTCGAAGGCGCGCGCTGGAAGGAGAGTGTCGCGCTGCTCAGCACCTCGATCCTCGCGCTCATCGGCGACACGTTCCTTGCCGCGGCGTGCATCTCGTACTACGGACCGTTCACGGGCGGCTTCCGCGCGCGCATCGTCGACAGGTGGCTCGCGAGCACGCAGCAGCTCGGCATCCCGTGCTCGCCCGGCTACAGCCTCTCGAGCACGCTCGGGAGCCCCGTGGAGATCCGCGACTGGCAGCTCAACGGGCTGCCGACCGACTCGACGTCGACCGACAATGCGATCCTCGTGACGCGCGGCGAGCGGTGGCCGCTCATGATCGACCCGCAGGGCCAGGCGAATAAGTGGATCAAGAAGACCTCCGGCTCAACGCGGCTCGAGGTCACCAAGATGACGAACGCCAACCTGCTCCGGTCACTCGAGACGTGTATCCGCAATGGCAAGGGACTGCTCATCGAGGACATCGACGAAGCGCTCGAGCCGGCACTCGAGCCAATCTTGCAAAAGGCGGTCTTCAAGCAGGGCGGACGACTGCTGATCCGGCTCGGCGACTCGGACGTGGACTACGATCCGTCCTTCAAGCTCTTCCTCACGACAAAGCTCTCGAACCCGCACTACCTCCCGGAGGTCTACATCAAGGTCACGGTCATCAACTTCACCGTTACGATGGACGGGCTCGAGGACCAGCTCCTCGGCGACGTCGTGCGCGCCGAGCGGCCCGACATCGAAGAGAAGAAGAACCGGCTTGTGGTCACCATGGCGCAGGACAAGCGGCAGCTCAAGGAGATCGAGGACCGGATCCTCAAGCAGCTCTCCGAGTCGGCTGGGAACGTGCTCGACGACCAAGACCTCATCGACACGCTCCAGTCGTCGAACGCCACGTCGCGCATCATCAAGGAGCGCGTGGTCGAGTCCGAGAGCACCGAGGTGGAGATCAACCGCGCGCGCGAGGAGTACCGCGGCGTGGCCACGCGCGGCTCGATCATCTATTTCGTCGTGGCCGACCTAGCGCTCATCGACCCCATGTACCAGTACTCGCTGCCATTCTTCCAGCGCTTGTTCAACGTCTGCTTCGACGAAGCCCCCAAGTCGGACGACCTGCGCCGGCGGCTCGCGACGCTCGTGAACTTCCAGACGCGCTACATCTACGTCAATATCTGCCGCGGGCTCTTCGAGGTCCACAAGGTGCTCTTCTCCATGCTCATCTGCTGCAAGATCATGCTGCACGCCGGCAAGGTCTCGGCGCGAGAGTGGTCGCTGTACCTGCGCGGCGCCGCGGGCGTGACCGACCGCGCCGCGCAGCTCAAGAACCCGGCGCCGGACCGGATCTCGGAGCTCCAGTGGGACCTGCTCTCGGAGCTCGAGTCCGTTGTCACGGGCTACGAGGACGCCGCGGACGGCGGGAGCCGGCAGGAGCGCTTCGGCTTCCAGGGGCTCTGCGCGTCGATGGTGGCACACTGGGCGGACTGGCTCGTGTGGATCAAGGACCCCAAGTTCCTCGCGCTCCCGTGCCCCGACGGCTACGCGGCGGTGCTCACGGCGTTCCAGAAGATGCTGCTCGTCAAGGGGCTCGCGGAGGAGAAGGTGCCGCAGTGCGTCCTGCGCCTGATCGCCGTCGAGATGGGCGAGGCGTTCAGCCAGCTCGCGCCGCCGTCCATGGAGGAGATCTACGCCGACACGGACCGCAAGACGCCGTGCATCTTCGTGCTCTCGGCGGGCGCTGACCCGACGGGCATGCTGCTGCGCTTCGCCAAGGAGATGGCGTTCAGCGATCGCCTGCACCTCATCTCGCTCGGCCAGGGCCAGGGTCCGCGCGCCGAGCAGCTCATCGAGGCGAGCCAAGCCTCGGGTGACTGGGTGCTGCTGCAGAACTGCCACCTCGCCAAGTCGTGGATGCCCAAGCTCGAGCGGCTCGTGGCGGACCTCGCGCAGCGCGCGGACGACGACTGCGCCGCGACGTTCCGCCTCTTCCTCACGAGCTTCCCGGCCGCCTACTTCCCCGTCACCGTGCTCCAGAACGGTATCAAGCTCACGAACGAGCCGCCCAAGGGCATCCGCGCGAACCTCGTGCGCTCCTTCAGCACGCTCGTGACCGACGACGTGCTCGAGGCGTTCCGGCACCGCGGCGCCTTCGACGACGGGCTCGCCAAGGATGCCGGCTGGCGCAAGCTGCTCTGCGGCCTCGCGTTCTTCCACGCGGTCATCCAGGAGCGCCGCAAGTTCGGGCCGCTCGGCTGGAATATCAAGTACGAGTTCAACGACACGGACCTCGAGACGTCGCTCGCGAGCCTGCGCAAGTTCCTCGACGAGCAGCCGCTCGTGCCCTGGGACGCGCTGCGGTACGTCACCGGCCAGATCAACTACGGCGGCCGCGTCACGGACGACTGGGACCGCCGCTGCCTCACGAGCATCCTCGACAACTTCTACACGTCGGACGTGCTCGCCGACGACTACGCCTTCTCGGCGTCCGGCGTCTACCGCGTGCCCGCGCAGCTCGCGCACGCCGAGCTGCTCGAGTACCTCGGCGCGCTGCCCGCACTCGACAACCCGGAGCTCTTCGGTATGCACGAGAACGCCAACGTGACGTACGAGCGCAACGAGAGCGCCGGCATGGCGCGCATCATCTTGAGCCTCGAGCCGCGCGACAGCGGCGGCGGCGGCGGCGGCGGCAAGTCGAACGACCAGCGCGTACTCGACCTCGCCGGTGCGATCCTCGATGCGCTGCCGCCGGAGCTCGCGGCCGACGACGCCGGCCCGACGACGTTCAAGACGCGCGTCGTGGCCGGCACGGTCGTCATGGACTCGCTCGCGACCGTGCTCGCGCAAGAGCTCGTCAAGTTCAACGCACTGCTGCGGCGCATGCGCGGTTCGCTCGGCGACATCCAGCGCGCGATCAGCGGGCTCATCGTCATGTCGTCCGAGCTCGACAACATGTACACGGCGTTCCTGAACGGCCGCGTGCCGCAGCTCTGGGCGGCCGTGAGTTTCGCATCGCTCAAGCCGCTCGGCTCGTGGGTCAAGGACCTGCTCGAGCGCGTCGCGTTCTTCCGCGCGTGGCTGCTGCGCGGCGAGCCCGTGGTCTTCCAGCTCAGCGTCTTCTTCTTTCCGCAGGGCTTCATGACCGGCGCGCTCCAGAACTTCGCGCGCAAGTACCAGACCGCCATCGACTCGCTCGCCTTCACGTTCGCGGTGCTCGACGTCGACAGCGCTGACGAGCTCACGGCGAGCCCGCCGGACGGCATCTTCGTCGACGGGCTCTGGCTCGAAGGCGCGCGCTGGTCGCCCTCGCGCGCGCGGCTCGAGGACGCACGGCCCGGCGAGATGTTCGCCCCCATGGCGGTCGTCCACTTCCTCCCGGCACCCGACGTCGTGCGCGCCAAGACCGAGTACCCGTGTCCCGTCTACAAGACGTCCGTGCGCCAGGGCACGCTCTCGACCACGGGCATCTCGACCAACTTCGTCATCGCCGTCTACCTCCCGACCGACAGGAAGCCCGACTACTGGGTCATGAACGGCGCTGCGTTCCTGCTCAACCTCGACTCGTGACGCGCCGCAAGACCAGGAGCGCTGAGACGGGGAGAGGGAGGCGATCGATGACACGGACGACGACGACGACGGACAGGAGCCGCGGGGCTCCCTCCAGGATCTGCCAAGCTCTTCTCGTATATAGGACACTCACTGCGGCGTTCGCTCTCTCTCTCGCTTGCTCTCTCTCCTGCTCTCTCGTCTGCACTCTCTCCTGCTCTCTCGTCTGCTCTCTCTCTCTCTCTCGTCCGCTTGCCTACAACCTCCTTCCCTCCTTCCTTGCACCTCCTCCCGTCGTCTACCGCCCGTCGTCTCCGCTCCGCCCTCGCGCCGCGTCTCACGCATCATCGCCGCGCCGCCCACCGCTTATAAAGAATCCGCCGCCATCATCGTGGACTGCCGCACGGGGGACATGAACATGCTGTCGCGGCTTGACATGGTGAGCGTCGAGATGCTCTCGCGCGACTCGGCGCTGTACGAGCGCTCGCCGCTCGCGCGCTTCGTCTTGCGCTTGTACACGACCGTGTCCTTGTCCATGCGGATGCCCCACTGGAACTCGTCGGCCTTCGTCACGACCTCGAGGAACTCGTTGAGCTTGGCGATGCGGTCGATGATCAGCTGGTCCGAGAAGAAGCCCGTGAGCGACTGCGTCTGCAGCTCCGGGATCTCGTGCTCGCTCGACGGGTTCTTCGCCTTGAGCGTCGCCGCGAGGTTCCTGGAGGTGCGTCACCACCACGCGCAGAGCGCGTCAGCACACGTCGTCATTAACGCGAGAGCACTCACCCGCCCGAGAGCTGGACACGTACAGGAATGTGCTGTATCGGTGCCAGAGCACGAGCGTGCCCCGGATGTCTGTCTCGATCTGCAGCTTGTACTCGACGTACTGCCGGCCCTGCTTGGTCTTGATGCGGCTGCATGTACGCACAGACACGACATCGTCGTCAGCAACACACTCCCCACTCTCTCTCTCTCTCTCTCTCTCTCTTAGCGCACGCGTCCGCACTGCGTACCTGTCGACGACCTTGGCACTCAGCAGCGAGATCTCGCGCATCTGGTCGATCTTGGTCTGGTACGAGTCGAGCGTCTGGCGCAGCTGGCCGTGCTCGCGGCGCAGCTCGCCGTTCGCGTGCTCGAGCGCGAGCTTGAGGATGGAGCCGCGCAGGCGCTCGTTCTCGTCCTCGAGCTGCTTCTTCTGCTCGGCGGCGAGCGCGCGCTGCTGCGCGTACGCGTGCAGCGCGTCCTCGGCGGCCGCGATCTTGGAGGCAGCGTCCGCGAGAACACGCTCCGTGCGCCGCGCCGAGGTACCCATGCTACTATCTATCTGCTGCTGCCTGCTCGGGGCGACGGTCGACGGCGCCGTCGGGGGAGAGTTGCGTGAGTGCGTCTGCGCGAGTGCGACGCTCGCTCGACGCCGTGGACTGACTTTGCTTGAGCTGCGCGATGCCACGAAATCGGACGAGTGACTTGGAGAATGTATGGTCGCCTTGAAATGTATGGGAGAGACGGTTTAGGCAAATGGACCCGCTACTTCAACTATTTACACATATACGCAATTGAGTAATATTTAGGAAATACATAAAGTCAATTATGTTATTAAAGGGGGTGGACTTTTGTTATTGAATGTGAGGACTTTTGTTATTAAAGGGGGAGGACTTTTGTTATTAAAGGGGAGGACTTTTGTTATTTAAGGATTGAACTGGAAGAGTCAAAAGCATACCAGAAGAAGAGGGACATTTATAAGGAACCGCTCACGTCTCCTCCCGAGGAGACGAGGCGAGCTACACCATGCAGTGCATGTAGTCTTGACCAGACTACTCAAAATGTCGATTCCAAGGGTCTCTAAGAGAAATTTGTCTGAATCAGACTACTTCCCCATTCGGAGTATTTCCCATAGACCTCGATGGCTGGATAGTGTCTTGTCTTGGTTCAGCGGTGTGGAATTAACCCACAGCGAATTAGAGTGTGACACGTTTCGGATTGTTTTCTGAGAAAATGTCACAGATGACACTGAGGATATCTTGGTGACCAAAGTACTCATGAACAGCGCCTGGGCTCTTTCACGTGTCTGTTGGTAAGAGTTAAGTACTGATACAAGATGCGAACACCTCCTCAACCAGCGCTTTGCAGAAGTCGACTGGCTCCTCTCCTTCGAAGTTGCTGCGATGAGTATCGACGACCGACTTTAGGTGAGGAAAGAGCTGACACTCCTCCCACACACCAGGTGTTCTTGCTAAGACCGCATCTGATCATTGCCTTTTGAGAGATGCCAATCTCGTTCTCGTCAACAAGGCGACAGCGCTTTGCGGCGAGTCGAAGAAAGAACTGCTTGCTCGGAAGAATCAGCTTCCCTGACCAGCAACCCTTGCTGTTCGGGAACTTCGAGAAGCGATTCCGCATCGCAATCTTGTAAGAGGGCGCTGTCCCAGACAGTCCCTCAAACACGGCTTGCACGCTTGTGCGTCTTGAGGAAGCGTTCCCGACTTGGAGGGAAGGAGGAAGGAGACTTGAGTGCTTGGAGGCAAATTTGCAACTGAATTGAAAAGCT
>JAASFS010000404.1:0-19242 GCA_023333865.1 Globisporangium perplexum | reverse complement strand
GGCGACGGCGGCGAAGGTCTTCATCTTGATGGTGGAGGAGGTGGTGGAGGTGGTTGTTGGCACTGGAGAGCGAATTGAACAATGATCGAGATCGGAGTGAGCTCGATCGAGCGGGCGGCGGCCACCGCGCACTCGGTGGTGCTTGACATCCGCGTCAAGGTCCTTGACATTCCACACAGCGGCTTGCGCCGGCCGGAAGCGCGCGCGTGAGCAGCAGGAGCGACGCCAGCGGGAACTTGTCCTGTGCAATCCTTTTCGGAGGGGGAGGCCGCGGCGTGGGGTGTCTTCGAGACCACTTCGGGGTTGCCGGCAACTTCAAGATGCAACTTCTGTAAAAATCTGAGAATGCGCCGCGCCGAGACTCTCGAAGTCTCAAGACTCGAAGTCGCTGCCGTCGTCTTCCGGTTCTGCAGGCGCCGCTGCCGCCGCGTACTTGCAAGGGGAATGACGTCCCGAAAGGCTTTGACACATGTGAACGCCTCCGCGTCGAGTGTAGATGTCTGCTGGATCGGATCGGATGGATCGGACGGATGGCGATCCGCGCAGTGCGAAACTCGCTCCGACTCGAAAGTCTCTCCAAACGCAGCTAGCGACGCGGTGGCTTCGCGCGCGGACAACCCGAGCTCGCCAGCAGCCTCGAGATGGGAGAGACCGCCTACCCTGCCTGCCTGCCTGCCTACCTCCTCTTCCTCTTCTTGAGACTCGAATCGACACGAGTCTCGAACGCGAGCAGGAATAACAGAGCCGCAGATCGCGCGTCACGCGCTCGGTTTGAACTTTTAGTGCGCATCTCGATTGAGTCGGACGCGGGCGGCGGGTTGCCCCGTGCGCGTTACCGAGTACGAAGCGCATGCGTCAGCGCAGCAGCAACCCGAACATCGTTGTCGTCGTCGTCGAGGACACTGTAAGACCGCCACTGCATACAAAATCGCCAAAGTGACAACGAATCCTCGGCAAAAAGGCGATGCTGGTTCCACCGCCGAGCTCGCGCTCGCGCTCGCATCGCCGGCTCCGCTGGATGCACCTGTGGCTACTGGCAACCACGACAGCCACGACGACAGCCACGACGACAGCAGCTGCTTGCGACTTTCGCGACCTGCACCCACGCCGGATCCCAGTCTATCACCTCGACGCCGCTCACTCTTCGAAGCCAGCAACGGAGCCGCTCGCGACGCGACCATGGCCGACAGCCACCAGCAGCGGTGGCGGTGACAACACCGGCACAGACGCCGGCGCGGATGGGGGGGAGGCGCCGGCCGCGATCGTGATCGACGGCCGCCTCGACGACGCTGCGTGGGAGGAGACGCCGTGGAGCGAAGCCTTCGAAGACATCCGCGGCGCGCGCCACTGGTCCCAGCCCTGGCTCGCCACGAAGGTCAAGCTGCGCTTCGACGACACGCTCCTGTACGTCGGCGCTCTCGTCGAGGAGACCGCCGTGTGGGCGAACGTGAGTGCGCGCAATGACGTCGTGTTCGCAGACAACGACTTTGAAGTTTTCGTGGACGCCGACGGCAGCGCGCACAACTACAAGGAGTTCGAGGTGAACGCCGCCAACACGACGTGGAACCTCTGGCTCGACCGCCCGTACCGCGACGGCGGCCACGAGAACAGCACGCGCGTCGACCCGGCGTTCGGCTTCGACATGTTCGGTAAGGGCATGCGATCCGCCGTGTTCATGAAGGGGACGCCAAACGACCCAGGTGCGCGCTGCTCGCTGGCTGCAGCGCTGACCCGACTCTCACACTCACGTTCGCCTTTGGCTTTGCGCGGCCCATGCGCTCTGCTCGCTTCTTTGCCTAACGCACAGAGCAGCACCTGCACTTCTGGACTGTCGAGGTCGCGCTGCCACTCAAGGAGCTCGCGCGGTACACCAGCGCCGCGGTGCCTCCCGTGCCGCTCTCGTACTGGCGGATCAACTTCTCACGCGTCGAGTGGGCCGTGGCGTCGCGCGCCGGCGGCACGCGCTACGAGAAGATCCCCGGTCAGGCGGAGGACAACTGGGTCTGGAGTCCGCAGTACGAGGTCGACATGCACATGCCGGAGAACTGGGGGTACATGCAGTTCCGCACACGACTCGACGGCGCCGGCGACAGTGACAGCGACGGACTAGCGGCCGAGCACGCAGTGCCGCTGGACCCGGAGTGGAACGTGCGCTACCTCGCGTTCCAGCTCTACTACGCGCAGCACGCCTTCCGCGCCGCGACTGGACACTTCGCCACGAGTCTGCCGCCGCTGGACAAGTTCTTCCGCGCGAGGCGCGCGTTCCCGTGCGTGGATCTGCGAGCGCTGGACGTGACCAACGGCACAGCCGAGACGTTCGAGGCGCTTGTCGCGACGTCGGGCGATCCGGAGTTCGTCGCGAGCATCCACAGCGACAGCTTCATCCGGGTACGACGAGCAGCCGGCGCAGCATCGAGCGTCGAGTGACGGCTGCACGGCATTGCGGCACTATCTCGGATCGCGAAGAGAGCTGCTCGAGTGGGTCAGTCAAGCGAAGGGGAACACACACACGCGAGCTGGAAGGTAGACGTACATGGCATTACATAAGGGAAGGGCTGGCGATCCGAAGCCCGGCACTCTCGCGGAGCCGGCGGCGATGACGATGACGACTGAAGAGCTGGTTCGCCACGCTCCGTCGCGCCAGCCTTACGCGAAGTAGATCCAGAGGCTGAGCGTGATCGCGAGCGACGTGACCCCGCTCGCCGCCACGAGGATGTTGATGTAGCGCGGCTTGCTGAGCTCCGTCGCGTCGAGCTTAAACATCGTACTGAAGTCGGCCATGTACTTCTGCGTCTCCTTGGGCGGCGGCGGCGTGCACAGGCTCACGACGACGCAGATGAGCATGGACGTGACCCAGAGCAGGATCGCGAAGTGCTGGAAGTTCATGTAGAAGAACTGGTCGATCACCTTGGGGAACTCGCCCTTCATCGAGTTCTTCTTGATCGTGACGAAGATCAGGCGCACGAGGCCGAGGCAACCGCCGCACAGCAGCGCCGTGATCGCCCCCTGCGCGTTCGCGCGCTTCCAGAAGACGCCGAGGATGAGCACGATGCCGATCGGCGGCGTGAGGTAGCTCTGCACCTCCACGACCTGCTTGTAGAGTCCGTCGCCGCCGCTCAGGATCGGGATCCAGCAGAAGCTCAGCACCGCGAAGACGACCGTGCTCGCGCGGCCGACCCAGACGAGCTGGTCGTGGCTCGCGTCCGGACGCACCTTGAGGTAGATGTCGTTCGTGATCACGGACGAGCCGGCCGCGAACACGGACGCGAGGCTCGACATCATGGCCGTGATGATGCTCGCGACCATGAGCCCGATCACGCCGTGTGGCATGAGGTTCGTGAGCAGGATCGGGTACGCGGCGTCCGTCTTGTTCTCCGGCACCGACATGTCGTAGAGGATCGCGGCGACGATGCCCGGCACGACGATGATGAACGGCGGCAGGATCTTGAGCATGCTCGCGAACGAGCAGCCACCCTTGGCGTGCGCCGTGTCCTTCGCCGACAGCACGCGCTGCACGAGATCCTGGTCCATACACCAATACCAAACCGAGCCGATGGGCTGCCCGATGAGCATGCCGGTCCACGGGTAATCGTCGTCCGACGTCGGCTTGAAGAGCTTCCAGTAGTCCTCCTTGTCTTGGAACTCGAGGTTGTCCTGGATGCCGGAGAAACCGCCCACGCGGTGCAGCGAGTAGCCCATGACGACGAGCCCGCCCGTGACGAACACGCACATCTGGAAGAGGTCCGTGTACATGACCGCACGCAGCCCACCGGCGACCGTGTAGATCGTGCTGAGCACGATGCAGAGCCCCGCGCTGAGGTACAGGTTCCATCCGAGCGTCGCATTCATGACCACAGCGCCGCCGTAGATGCTCGCGCTCAGTTTCGTGAGCACGTACATAACGCACGTGATGACCGAGAGGTAGTGGCGGCACCCGGCGCTGTAGCGGTACTCGAGGAACTCGGGCGTCGTGTACACGCCAGCGCGGCGGTAGATCGGCGAGAAGACCCAGCCGAGCAGCAGGATGAGCACGGCGGCGTACCACTCATACATGGCGACCGCCATGCCGCGGCGTGCGCCGTCGCCCGACATGCCGACGAAGTGCTCGGCGCCGATGTTGCTCGCGAAGAGCGCGCCGCCGACGAGGTACCACTTCATGCCGCGGTCCGCGAGGAAGAAGTTGCGCACGCGGTCGGCCTCCATCTTCTTCTCGGTGTGCGTGCCCGGGTTCTCGGCGTCGTGCTCGAGGATGAGCGCGGCGCCGGACGGCCGGTGCTGCGCCAAGTCCGCGGGGGACGAGAGCTCGGGCTGCTTGTCACCGCCGCCCTGCTGCTTGCTGCGCACGAACGGGAGCAGCTTGGAGAGAAACGTGGCCTCGCCGGCGTGGATCGTGGCCACGGCGCCGACGAGCATCGTACCGATGAGCACGACGATGAGGATGAGGGCGTCGAGCGCGTTGAAGCGGCTGGAGCCCACCACGGGCACCACGGGCATCTGGAGCTCCATGGCGACTGTGTGGCGGTGGCGGCGGCGCGGCACGAGCAGGAGGAGGAAGCCGAGTCGAGTCGAGCGAGTGGGGGCTTGAGCGCGAATCGGGTTCTGGCGCCACGAGAGCGGAGAGAGAGAGAGAGCGCAAGCAGATCCCGCAGAGCCCGGCGCGGAACAGCGGCGGCGCACCAGCGCGAGGGAATGGCTGCCATCGGATGTGGCGACGACGGCGACGACGCTACATTGCGACACGAGCACTCTGGTGGTCTCGTGCAGAGCCGGGACGCTGTCATTCGGACCTACTCGAAAGAGTGACGAGATAGTGACATGTAAACGAGCGAATGTCCAGTTCAACCACCGAGCATTATACAAATCGATATCGCACTGCCAGGCAACGTTGCTGCTGCTGCTACTGACGCAGCTCCAAGCTGCTCGGTGCTACTGGTTGCCTGCCTGACTGCTCTCACGTCCGCGCTCAACCACACCGCATGCAGGGGGCCATCCGATGTCAGTATGCACACTTTCACACCCACCACACACAGCTGTTTCGAGAAAGAGGAGCAAGAGCGATGTGCTTCAAGTGCAGCCATGTTGATCGCGATCTCGGTTCCGCGAAGATCGCCCGACGGCGGCGGCGCTTGGCGGCGTGCTACGGACACCAACCGGCCTCCTCGGGATGGCGGTCGTGGCACACGTACGCGCTGCCGCGCTTTGCAGCCTCGCAGAGTCGCAAGACTCGCAGACTCGCAGCCTCGACTTCGCTCGGACGCATTCTTCAGGCTCGGCTCTCGGTGCTCGAGCACTTCCCCATCATCTTCCCGCACTGTCGACCAACTCAACGTTGAATGAGCGCGAGCGTCGAAGTGGTTTGTGTGTGTGTGCGTGTGTGTGTATGCCCGCAAACTTGAAGACCGGGCTCCGATTCACAAGTCCAGGAGCGCGAGCACGCTCGCAGCCTCGAGCCCCGCGCGCGAAGCCCCCTCGGTCTCCGACCACGCCCGCAGCCGCTGCTCGAGCGCGCGCAGCACGCGCGGATCAACCTGCGCGACGCTCGCTCGCCACGACCCCAGATCGCGCAGCCACGCGAACACGAGCCACTCGTCGTGCTGGTTCGCTCCAGCTCGAGGGTGGCGGCGATCATCTCCGTCGCGACCACCGTCCAGCAGCTCGAGGAACGCCACGCACAGCGCGCTGCGCAACGCGCGCGAGAGCTCGTGCATGCACGGCGCGCCGACCACCCCCATCACCTGCTTCAGGAGCGCCGCGTCGTCCTCGAGGAGACACAAGCGGAACGCCAGCTCGAGCTCCCCGCACTCGGCAGCGCGCAGTGCGGCGTCTGGGCGACTCATTGCCGCCAGTTCGGCGCTCTCCTCCCCCTCCTCCTCCACCACGCTCGCGCTACCTTCGTCACCGACGGCGCCATCAAATGCTGCGGCGGTCGGAGCAACATCCGCTTTGCCGTCGGTACTGCTCTCTCTGTGGTCTTCCAGCATCACACACATGTCGCCATCCACGTCGTCACTTGCGAACTCGAACTCCGGGAACGTCTTCGCTTCGGGCGGCGCTCTCGGACTCGGAGATGATACGCGCGGGGTCCGCTTCCGCCGCTCGGATGCTTGCATGCGCTTCTCCACGACGAACTGTTTCAGCGGCGAGTCGTGGGTCGTGCGCGCCTGAGGCAGACGCCTCTCTTGAGATGCAGATCGCGCCACCCGCTCGTCGATGAGAGGCTGCTCCGGAGCTGCTGCTTCGTCCATGGCCATGGACTCACCAAAGTCGCGCTCTTCTAGCGACGGATCGTCGTCCTTCGCCTCACTGGCATCTCTGCGCTTAGCGTGTCTCGATGGCACGGGGGCGAGTGATGGCGCTCCCGAGTCGTCAGACTGGTGCTCGCGAGAATTGCTGCGGCGATCTGGCGCGCGGTAGTAGGAGTACACCGCCGATGACGTGTGCTGAACCGGCAGTGGCGTCCCTTTCGCTGGCGACGAGCCTCCGTGCCGCAGATTGAGCTTGTCGAACGCAGCGGCAGTCCGGATTGCCGCCTCTCGAACGGATGATACCGAGTCCTGGCGACCAGAGGCGACGAGATCCCGGACGCGGTCCTGCAGAGCGATACACGCGAGCAGAACAGGCACCACAGCGTGAGGTTGCTGCTGGTTGCATCATGCGCCAGCTTCAGCATGCTGCCTGCCACCGTACGAGGTGAGCTCGGAAGTACTCGGCTACAGGTGCCGCGAACGCGTCCTCGCTCAGCCCGAAGCTCTCGATCAGCAGCGCCAGCAGTTCCATACCTCTCTTCCGCAGCAACCAGTCCTCGCGCGGCCCGTACTGGAACGCGTCCTCGATCGCCTCGATGGTGGAGCCGACGAGCGGTGCGATCGCCTCCGAGAGTCCGCTGACGCCAATTCTCTTGTGCGCGTCGTGTGCTGCCTCGCACGCGGTCTTCATCAGCAGGAACGTCGACGAGAAGCTCGCATACGCCATGCTCCCGTTCATCTTCGCCACAGAAGAGCTCACAGTCGCGCCAAAGAACGATCGGACGCGGATCACGTGAGCGAGCATGTCTTCTCGAGACGGCAAAGATTGCCCGTCGAACTCTGTTGGCCGCAGCAGCGCACACAGACACTTGGTCGCGTTCTCGCCGCTCGCGCTCGCGTCCTTCATCAGCGGTATCGACACCGCCTCGAACACTCGCCGCCACCTCTCGGCGCTCTCAATGCCAGTCTCTTTCTCGTCCAAGTCACCCGCAGAGTTCGCAGCGGAGCCGCAGTGCGGGATGACGTGCAGCGCGACAGAGGAGATGAGGACCCCGCACGCTTCGGTCACAACATTCTCGCTGTCGCGCAGCCGAGTTCCGACATACGCGGTGATGCGCGGGAGTAGCTTCGCGGACTGCTGTGGGTGGTATCTGCATAGTACTGCGATCAGGAGCACGAGCATCCGCCGAGTCGAGCAGCGTGACGGCCTCTGGGTGGTGCGCAGCCGACGCATCGCCATCCAAGCGCAGTTAGCTCTGCTTGTCTCTCATGATGATCCGCACGAGGTAGCGCACCTTGTTCCGCTCGACGATGTTGTAGAACTCGTTGGCGAGCGAGCTGCTCAGCTGAGGCACACTCGACCTGCGCAGTGCACGCGGCAGACCATCGACGGTCTCACAGGCAGTGAGCGACTCGAGGCTGCGATCTCTTGGCTTCAGCAGCTACGAGAACTCACACCAACGCTTGGAACGCTTGCTGCTGTGTGTCTCGATCCTCGAGCCTGCCGACCTTGTCGCTCAGCGCCTGCAGTGTCTGCACCAGCTGCTCCTTTGCCTTGCGCTCCACTTTCTTCTGCTTGACGCTCCCGCCGAGAGCGATGCCGCTGGACTTCGCGGGGCTCAGCATGCTCATCCCTGTGCTGGTTCACGACTTCGACCCTCGCTCTCGGTGGCGAACTAGTCGAGCCCCCAAATAGTGTGTCGATACAAAAGTCTATTTCGTGGATCACGTTATGCCGGAGCTCCTGCTGCTGCTGCTGCTCCTGCTCAGCTCGCAGAGTGGCTCGCCGGTGCGCCTTCTTCCTCCCGACTCCGCTTGGTCGTCAGCGGACTGGCCGACTCGTCCGAGCGCGCGCGCTTCGAGCCCCCCGCCGCGGGTCCGCAGGTCTTGAGGATTGCGTCCAGCTTGGACTTGGCGGCGAGCGCGTCCTCTGCAAGGCGCACAACAGCGACGACATCAGCGCTCCGCAGCTCGCGAACCATCCCGTGCACCGCCACAACTGGCGCGAGCAGGCAGCGCGCGGACACACCGAGAATTGCGTCCTTCGTGACTGCCGCCGGCTGCGTCCACGACGTCTCGTTCGTGTCCCGATTCCAATAGTACACGTCGCCACTCGCCGGATCCGTGACAGTCTCCCACCCACTGCAACCCGCATCGCATACGTACACACGCGTAGAGAGAGGGAATGACCGTGAGTGCAGCTACCGGCAGACACGTCCAGTCCCGGGTTATCCACGCACGCTGGCAAGTTCTTCGCTTTGATGGCAACAGCAGCAGGTGCGCTCTCTACTCCTGGAGCCTGTTCAGCCGCCAGCGCACACAGCGAATGAGTTACGACACTCTCGTCGCCACCACCAGCCAAGCGTCTGCGCACCTCTTCCTCCTCCGCGCCTTCGTCTCCTCTCACACGCCTCCCTGGACGCTCCCACGACGTCTCGTTCGTGCGCTGCGCGTCACACGTCGCACGCAGCACATCAGTACTCCCTCGGTCTCTCAAATATACAGACGCACCTCTTCCACCACAACGCTGCAGCGCACCTCGTTCCAGAAGTACGTGTCGCCGGACACCGGGTCGCGCACCTCCGTCCAGCCGTCGGGAAGTGCGCCACCGCGGCGTCCGCGCGTCTGCTGTTCCTGCTGCAGCTCGTCTGCGCGCCGCCTTGCGAGCGCGTGCAGCGTGTTGTCGCGCACGCGCGGGTCGAACGTCGTCGCAGTAGCCGCAGTAGTCGCCGCTGTGCCGGAGGCGGAGGAAGTTCCGGACGAAGAGGAGGTGCCGAGGAAGCGCTCGACGCGCGCCACCGTCGCGCTTTGCAGTGGGCGCCGCTCCTGTTGCTGGCGCGCTATCTCGCGCTGAGACGGACCGCTCCCCGTGGTCTCGAGGTGGCGCATCGCCTCGACACGCGCGCGCTGCGCCTGCAACTCCTTCTTCAGACGTTCCTGCTTCGACGCCATCTCGACTGGATGATAGTGAAAAAGCCGAGTATTATGCACTCAAGACACTTGGGGTCATAACCTGTGGATGATCGTTGAGTGCTGTCAGGAGGTGGATGCAAAGCGTGGGGAACGACGATAGACCGACGAGTAAGAAAACCGAGCACTCGAGAGAGCGAGACACTCGAGCCGGCGCACCTGAAGCGTGGGGGTGGAGAGTTTATATCTCATAGAACTGGTGTGCTTCCCTTCGGGTTCTCATGACACAACGAAAGAGGTTGCGATCACGCACGAGCAGCTCATTGATGAACTCACACCTCGCAAAGGGAACTGGGGCGTGTTCAGCTGTCCTAGCTATCGCTCGCTGATTGCCATCTCACTCGTAGCCCCTCCCCCCTCATGGCTTACTCGCGCCGGAACACCGCGATCTTGAGTGAGGCGGCACCACATCGAGCTTCGACGGCGCAGCTCCACGACACCTATAAGCAGCCCCACCGGATGCTCTCAAACAGCAGGAGAGTGTGCGTCTACATGTCACCTCTGCGCGCATGTGCGCGCTCGTATCCTCCTCCCCGCGCATCTTTCGTGTCTGTCCTCGAAATACGTCAGGTATTTGCGAGTCGCAGCTCTTCGCATGCGACCTGATCCTCCATCCATTTCCATCACTCGCACCAGCTTCTTCCAGTAGCAGCATCCAGCAGCAACAGCAACACCAGCAGCGTGCTGGCGCCCCAAGTCGCCCACTTGTGCATTTCGCTCCGAGTCCGAACTCGTCGGCGTCTCTCTTTCGCTCTCGCTCTCGTCCACGCCCATCCATCACCTATCCTCTCGGAAGAATGAGCGGACGGTTCGTGCAGCTCAAACTCGCTCTCCCTTATCGTCTTAGACGCGACCCAGCTCACAGGGCTGTGTTCATGCGCTCCAGACCTGAGCAAACCCTCCGCGACGTCTGCAGCGAAGAGTCCAACCAGCGCCACGAGCACCACGAGCACCACGAGCACCACGGACACGAGCACGGACACGAGCACCACGGACACGGGCACCACGGACACGAGCACCACCACGGGCATGGACACAGTCATGGACACCACGAGCACGGATATCATGCACACAGTCACACGCGCTCCTCGCCGCCGACGTCGCTGCCTCCCCCGATCAACAGCAACCAGGTTCGTACCGCTCGAGTGTGCGCGCGACTGCAGCTACCCATCGGCTCGAACTGACATCGAGTCTGTACATTGCGCGCCTCTATCTTCCTGTCTCGCCTGTACGCAGGACCAGCAGGCATTGTTGAAGGTGCAGATCCGGGAGATCCAAGCGAGCAAGTCGCTCACACCCAAGGAGAAGGCCGAGTCCGTGCAGAATCTCATGATGAAGAAGTGGAACGACTCGCACAAGGTGCCGCTCAAGCGCCAAGAGAGCGACAGCGAGACCGAGCGGAAGCGCGTCACCTACTTTGTGCGTCGCCAGCGATGTTGCTACGCTCACGTGCGAGCAAGCGAATGAGCTGACACGGTTTCTTGACTGTTGTGTGTCTGGTTCGCAGAGCGAAGCAGACAACATCCTCGGATGCACGCACTACCAGTACGTCCGCGCGTGCGCTGTGCAACGGCTTCAACTTGTGGACGTGTGAACGCTCGACTGACTTACTTATTGCATGTGGTTTGATCAGACGCGCGTGCAAGCTCCAAGCAAACTGCTGCGGCAAGTGGTACACCTGCCGGTTCTGCCACGGTGCGTTCATGTCCGGCGATCTCGCCCTCGCTCAGGCTCGATCCATCGTTCCTCGCTGACGCTGGTGGCGTCTGCGATCTCGTTCGACAGACGAGAACGAGGGCCACGCGATCGACCGCTACGCCACGCAAGCCATCACATGCATGAAGTGCGAGACCGTGCAGGTGCGTGCTATCTGCGAGGTGTCGTGTCTGGATCGTGTGAGCGCGTTCGTGGTGCCTGACCGTCGTTGCCTCCCTGCAGCCCGTTTCGCAGCAGTGCGTGAACGAGAAATGCGCCACGGTGTTCGGGCAGTACTTCTGCAGCACGTGCAAGTTCTTCGATGACGATCCAACCAAGGACATCTACCACTGCGACAAGTGCAAGATCTGCCGCATCGGCAAGGTGCGTGTGTGAGCGCGGACAGACATGCTTGGCATGCGCACACACACACACACATCCGAGAACTCTCCAGCTGACACTTGTTGCCGCACTCCGCAGGGTCTCGACATCGACTACTTCCACTGCGACCGCTGCAACGCGTGCATGAGCATCAGCCTGAAGAAGCACAAGTGTGTGGAGCGATCACTCGAGTCCGACTGCCCGATCTGCCACTCGTACATGTTCACATCCACGACGCCCGTGATGTTCCTGCCGTGCGGCCACTGCATGCACGTGTCGTGCTACGAGGAGTACACGCTCACGAACTACATCTGCCCGCTGTGCTCCAAGTCACTGGGCGACATGGAGCTCTACTTCGCGAGCATCGACGAGCTCCTCGGACGCGAGCAGATGCCCGACGAGTACCAGGACGTCAAGTCGCTCATCTACTGCAGCGACTGCGAGCGCAAGTCCACCACAAACTTCCACTTCGTCTACCACAAGGTGCGTTCTGCCATACTGCAGAGAACCTCCCGCGGGTGTGCACCGCAGTCTCTCACGCTCTCTCTCTCTCTCTGTGCTCGCTCGTTCCGCGCAGTGCCAGTTCGACGACTGCATGTCCTACAACACGAAGCTGCTGCGGCAGTTCCGCGAATCGGACACGCGCATCGCCAGCGCCGAGTCGGAGATTCACGTCAGCCTGACACACTAGCGCGGTAGCAGCAGCATCGAGAGGAGAGAGAGATCACCTGCCGCAAACGAGAAGGGCGGGGCGAGCACGAACTCTTACGCTCGCAACAATCAACACACTCTTCACTCGCAACACACACACACACATACACACACACACACACACACACAGACACACACACGCGTGCAGGCACTGGCTGTGGATGACATGTACGACCCAGTTCTTGAGTAGCGCCAAACGGAGGAGCGTTGGCACTCTCTACACACAAAAGTCGGAGCTGCTCTAGCGCTCGGGGGCGACAGCTCGACCAGGCACAGAGGACCGCTCCCAACGCTTTTCAGCGCCGACAGCAGCCGCGCAGCCTGGCCGGCATCCTGGAGACCCGCCGCGCAACATGCATTCAGATACATGCAGGTCGACAACGTACACACGCACGCAGCCGGTCGGCTTCGAGAGATCGGTTGCCCTCATGGCGAGTGCTTCGGGAGGTGCAGCTTTGACAAATGCTCGCACTCCAGCCAAAGCCTGACCACCAGTCAATTCTGAACTAGGGCTTTGTATGTGACAATACATGCAGTGCCTGTATTGACATTTTCTGGACTTGGCTACATCGATCTGCGTGATACACGACGCACTCGATCGCCGCCTTTGGAGCGCCGCTCCACCCGCTTGAGCGAGTGAATGGAGACAACCGCCTGCCTCCCTTCGCTACAAAGCCACCAGCTCGCTTCGCTCACAGCTTGGCTCTCGGGAGCATCGCTGGGCGGCGGTGCGCGTAGCACCAGAGCACGTACTGCCCGACTTTCGACGCGCGCAGCGCCTCGAGACGCTGCTTGAACACCGGGTCGCGGATCTTCTCGGTCGACATGAATGGCCCGATGTAGCGGTGCTCTGGCGGGAACAGCAGCAGCGACATGTGCGCGCAGAACGCGATGTCCGCGGCCGAGAACGCGTCGCCGCCCAAGAACCGCGCGCCGACGGGTTCGTCGCCGAGCCGCTTCTCCGCCTCCTTCGCCATATCCTCCACGCGCAACCACATGCGCTCCGCCGACGTGGCGTTCACTTTCAGCGCGCGCTTGAGCATGGAGACGAGCAGTGGGTACAGCAACCACGTGAGGTAGGACTGGAAGAAGCCCAGCGGACCCGCGAGGATCTGTCTCCCCGCCGCCGAGTCCATGAAGAGCACGTGGTACGCTGTCGCAGGTGCGCATCGTCCAGAAAGTGGTGTCAGCGCATGCGCGTTCACCGCCTTACGTGAGCAAGGTCGTCATGTCATGCACACACACGCATGCACGCACCGCAGCACCGCGCCGCCGGCCCCAGCTTCTTGTCGAACAGCAGCTCCAGCGCCTTCGTGTCAGGCGTCGGGTACAGCGCCGGCAGCTTCGTGGCACAAAAGTCGAGGATGTCCGAGCTGTCCGCGAGCACCTTGTCGCTGCTGCCGTCGCTCGTCGCGGGAAGCACAAGAAGCGGCACGGAGCGGCCGCCCTTCGGCTTCGTGGACGCGTACGCGAGCACGGGCGCGTACTTGCTCTCCGTGAACTCGACGCCCGCGAGCTGCAGCGCCCAGCGCGCCTTCTCCGCGAAGTTGGACGCCGGGATCGTCACGAGCTTCGCGACGCGCACCATGGTGAACGAGGTTCTGAATATCTGGATGCGATTCCGCCGTTCGAATCCTTCTTTTCCTTCACTATCGAATCTGCTGTCAAACAAGCAAAAGTTGAAGTTGGCTGCCCGTCAGTGCGGATTAGACCTGATGCGCCGACGGGCGAGGAAGCGCGACTGCGGCGGCAACGAGTATGCGGCGGCGGCGCTGGACCCCGGCCGCTGCGGCGAGCCGGCGCACTCTCTGCACGAAGCAGCAGCCGGCGACGGAGCAGCAGAGCCCAGCAAGCGAACGCGACGCGAGAGCGCGTCTCAAGGTCTCTCTGCTCGTGTGGCTCTGTCGAAGCCGTTGATGCGAGAGTTCTAAAGAGTGGCGAGCAGTGGCGCTCGGCATCAGGCACGAGGGCGGGCGGCAGCGCAAGGCGGCCAGCTTCCTGTGCAAGCTCCACGCCTGCCTCCAGCACAACTTCACGGGTGACGCGCTCCGTTGGCTCGACGATGGCGTGCGCTTCACGGTGCGCCTAAGAGAGAAGGGGGCGGTCGCGCTGTGGTTCGGCTCGACGGCGCTCGAGATCCGACGGATGCTCGAGGCGCTGGACTTCCAGCTTCAAGAGCAGCGCGGGCCGTCCGAGGTGCTGGTCGCCACGCACAGCGAGTTCTCGAGGTGGGCGATCCCGAACATCGCCAAGATGACGTCACGCAGCAGCAGCAAGAGTGGGTGCGACAACGACGAGCTGCTGCAAATGCCCGAGGTCTCCTACAACCCAGCGCTGAACCCGCTGGAGGTTCGAGTCAAGTGCTCCGGCGCCGCCCAGTCGAGCAGCGAGTCGTGGCAGGTCGTCGTCGCGTCGAGTCTCAAGACCGCAGCGAAGGCTGAGGAGCGAGCGGAGCGCTGTCTCGAGCTACGAGGTCGCAGTGGCTGCGACAGCGAGAGTGATGGTGGCGAGAAGAGCTCGTCCACGGAGGACGATGAGTGCTTGTGGTGTCCGCTCTTCGCAGCCAGCAGCTGTGAGGACAAAGATCCCGAGTCGTACCGATGGATCAGTCGCTCAAGCGAGTCCTCCAGTCTGTGCCTGGACGACCTCACGGACATCGACATTCTCTCGCAGATCAGCACGTACTTCAGCTAGTCCGGTGAGAGCGAGCGCACAGGCTCCTCGCTGTACAGCCTGGGGCAAGTATGCATTGGTGTGGGATCTCTCGTTCACTCGTTCACTCGCTCGTTCGGCAGGCCGACTCCGACGTCCACTGGAACGGCACCACCAAGGTCGCTCAAGCTCCGCGTGCTTCCAAGCAGCGACACGATAGCCTCCATCCCGCGCGTGCACACAGATGCGCAGCAAGTGACAAGAGGAGGATGACGGCAGACGCGGCCAGCAGAGCGGCTCGGAACACAGCGAAGGAGCACGCGCGGAGGTCGTCGCCATCTATCGTCCATTCATACAAGCCGCTCAGCCCGAGATGGCTAGGCGTCGGGCATCCTGCGCACGTTCGTCGCCGAAGAGGAAGAGAGAGAGAGAGTGAAGCGCAGGAGGCAGCAACTTCTGTCTCTCACACACACTCTCTCTTACGCGCGCGCTTCCACCGGCCAAGCAGCCCACCAGCCAGCCATTCGAGTCTTCGCTCGACTACGGCGGCGCCGCTGTTACATGGAGGTCTTGCGCTGGAACGCAGTGGCGTTCCCTTCCGGGTCCTCCTCCGGCGTCGCCACCTGCACGGATTCGAGCGGCGTCGTCTGGTGGAACTCGGTGCCGCCGACGTCCTCGGACACGTCGATGCCGTAGAACTCGTGGATCGACTTCACCGACACCTGCACGTCCTTGTGGTTGATGTCCTTGAAGTACGCTTCGTGCGTGAACCAGAGCAGCGGCACGACGTACAGCGCCGTGAAGACGTCGAGGCTGTAGTGCTTGCGCGCCGCGACGATCAGGAACGCGATCGCGCACTGCACGCTCACCATGAACGTCAGGAGGTACTTGCTCGGCCAGTACTTGAACGCCGTGAGAATGAACGACAGCGTGTAGATCGTGTGCGAGCTGAACATGAGGTCGCCGCAGCCGTTGAGCGCGTCCAAGTGCGTGAAGAACTCGTGGCCCTTGGGCGGGATGAAGTCCGGGTTCGGCGACATGCACGCCTCCAGGTTGTTCGGGTTTGCCTTCGCGCACACGTCGTCGATGAGCAGGCGGCAGTGGCGCGCCGGCCCGGGCAGCGCCGTCAGCATGAACGAGCAGATGCGGAAGATGAGCGCCACGCTGATGTGGAATAGCACGCGCTTGAGCACGATGACCATGTAGCGTGGGCGCTGCGGGTTCTGCTTGAAGAGCGGGATGGACGCCACGAGCAGGATCGCCGGTGCGAACACGCCGCCGAACACGAGGTACTCGGACCAGTGCGCGTTCGTCTCGCTGCGAGCCAAGGGAGAGAGAGAGAGAGAGAGAGAGAGCAGCGAGCAGCGTCAGTCGCCAGGTGCCGTCGCCACGCGACGCGCGAGACAACGCCAGCCCGTGTACCTGAGCTCCGGCATGAGCTCGAAACCGACGTCGTAGAGCGGGTAGCGCTGGATGTTGGAGAGCTGCGAGTCCTGCACCCAGTACGCCAGGTTGTGGAAGATGCCGTGGATGTCTGCAGGCACCGCCGTGGGGCATCGTCAGAACCATCGCCTGACGCGTCACGGGCGGCTTCGCTCGAGTGTGCGTGTGTGTGGTGGGGACGGCGACAACGTACACTGCATGATGACGCACGGCAGCAGGATCTTCCACTCCTTGCGCAGCAGCTGCAGCTCGATCTTGACGTACTTAAGGAAGCCCTCGCGCGTGCGCAGCTGGAAGTGCTTGAAGCCCGTCATGTTCGCTCTGCTTCTGCTACCTCTACTCGGTCGGTCGGTCGGTCGGTCGGTGGGCTGCGAGTCGCAGTGTCAACATCGTTGTTAGCGACGTCGCTAACTCAACAGACCGCGCGCGCAAGTGCGCATGGGCTTCTTAGCGCACCTGCTTCTTGTCGTCAGCGGCGGCGGGGACGGCGTGCAGGCGACGCTGCTCGTGCGAGTGCTGCGCGCGCAGTTCGGTTGTGAGCGCTCGGATGGCGACGACGTTGTTCGCAACGACCGAGGCTCTTCTCTCGCCAGGCAGCGTAATCAGCGACATACAGGCCTTGAAACTGGATAGTTAGAGTCCATAATACAGAGTCCACACGAAAGCTTGAGGGAGTCGACAGACTATGTTGCCATTTGTACGAACGATTCGAATCGTTTCGTGCTCGTCTTCGACTTGGTTTCCTATTCTCTCAAAGTCCCACAAATATATATAATCACACCGCGCGGCGCACGAATGTCCACTCTCGCGCTTTGTCGCAGATTTATCAAAATGAAGCATCTTTTCATTTTATAGCTATCTTGAAGAGCAGCAATCGAGACGAGTATGCGCCGACGCCACCACGCCACCGACCACGATGACGGCCACGACGACGCCGACCCCGACGCTATCGACGACGAGGAAGAAGACGCGAACACGCGCGGCGCGCGGCGGAGGCTCGCGCAGCGCCACCGCGTGCTGGTCGCCGGACGGTTCCGCGGCGCGCAGACGCTCGCGCCGGAGGAGGCGTCGCCCGGCTGCCTCGGGCAGCTCGCGCTCTGCTTCACGACTCGCGGCGCGCTGCCGAGCGAGAGCCGCATCACGTGTCAGCTGCCGGACCACGGCTGGCGTCCGGCGGAGGCTGCGCTTGCTGCTGGTACAGTTTCGTCGCCTTCGCCAGCAGCAGCGCATGCGGATGTTGGAACGCTGCTCAACGCGGTGCTGCGCCTCCCGCAGGGCTGTCCGGTGCCGGCGTTGCGTGCGCGCTGGTTAGCAGCCTCGCGCACGATCGAGTTCACGCTCGCAGCAGGTGAGGGCGGCATCGACGCGGACACGGCCGTGGCGATCGTGGTCTCGGGTGTGCGCACCCCCGAGAGCGCGACGCCGCATGCCGAGTGCGTCGTCACGGCGTTCGAGAAGCTCGTGCTGCGCAACACGGCGCCACCGTCCACACGCGGCGGGCAGGTCATCGACGGGCCGTGCGCGTTCGCGATCCCGCGGATCCTGCCCGGACAGCTCACTGGTCCGCGGCGCTGGCTGCCCTTCAGCTGCTGTCCTGGCGCGGTGTCCGACGTCGCGCTGAGCTTCTGCGTGAACGGTGCGGTGCCGCCCGGCGGCCGGATCCTCATCGAGCTGCCTGCGGACGGGTGGGACATGGGCGAACGACCGAGCGTGCTCCTGCGCAACGCGCAGCACTGCAACAGTGTCGTCCCGGCGCTTTGGACGCGCGCGCAGCACGCGCTGGAGATCACAGTCGCGGCCGGGATCCCGACGAAGTCGAGCGTGGCGCTCACAGTCGCGAGCGTGCAGAACCCGGCGACAGAGACTCTTATCAGCGCGAGTCGCGGCGGCAGCAGCGCCACCACTGTTGCGCGGATCACCACGCTGTCGGCGAGCGGCGGCGTCGTCGACGGCCCGAGCAAGCTGGACGTCGCCCCGATCAGCGAGTTGCGAGATGTGGACTTCGAGGCTGCTCGGGCGAACTTCGACACCGAGGACACTGCGTGCGTCGGCCACATCGCCGTTGAGAAGGTCCTGGTCGTGCTCCAGCGCGCAGGCGTGCACCTGTCGGACGAGCTGTTCCAGTCGCTCGTGGTGGCGAACCTACCGCCGTCGCACGCTCCAGCAGACAACGTGGATTCAGGAGACGCCGTCGAGAGCGACGGCGCGAGTACACCGCAAGCCGACGACGAAAACAGCAGCGCTCTGCACTCTCCGCCACCAGTCGAGCCGCTCGGTCCCGACCGCATCACGAGAGACGAGTTCTTCAACGTGTTCGCCAGCGTGTACGCTCCAGCGTACAAGTTCGGGCAGGAGCTCCGGCTGGCGTGCGGACGCGGCCAGGTCGAGAGCGTGCGCGAGTGGCTCAGCCGCGGGTGCGATCCGAACGCGAAGGACGGCTCCGGCTGGGCGGCGCTGCACTACGCCGCAGACTTCGGGCAGCTTGACGTCGTGCAAGCTCTGCTCACCCACCACGCAGCGTTCAGCGGTCTGGAGCTGAACACGCGGGACGGCTGCGGGTGGACGCCACTCATGTGCGCTGCTGCGAACGGACACACGCAAGTGGTGGCGGCGCTGATCGGCGCCGGTGCGGACGTGCTTCTTGCGAGTGTCGAAGGTCGTACCGCGTTGCACTGGGCAGCGGCGCGGGATATGGAGGATACGGCGCAAGTGCTGCTGGACAGCTGCGGTGGCGCGGATTTCGTCGGGATGGTCGACCGCAGCGGTTGGTCGCCACTGCACTGCGCACTGCTGCATGGCGCGGAGGCGTGCGCGACGCTACTGGTCTCTCGAGGCGCCAGCACGGATCTGGTCGACAGACTCCAGTACCCGCCGGCACACTACAGAGCAATGGTGGTGCAGTGAGCAGCCACGTGGGCTAACACAGTTCGATCCCCACCTGACCGACACCATGTTAGCTTTGACAATACAGATCCCGATGACGAGACAGTCGCCACCAACGTGCACGGACGGACACCTTTCAGCACAGGAACGACCGCAGTGCCCAGTCCGGCGCACACGGCGCTCGCGTTGCGTCCGTCAGCCGCTCCTTGAAGTCGTCATCGTCCAGGCGGTCGCTCGCGCTCGGCGTGACGAACTCGTAGCT
>JAASFS010000403.1:0-19274 GCA_023333865.1 Globisporangium perplexum | reverse complement strand
CCAGCCTCGACGTCCACGAAGCGCAGCGTCGCGGGTCGCGGCACACTCTGCAGTCGCTGGATCACGCTCTCGCACGGCTCGTCGACGAGGTGCTCGTCGTTGATGTGCGTGAGGTAGAGTCCCGGACGCAGCACACTGCCCGCACGAGCGATAGGCGGGTGGTAAGTTGCAGCACAAGACACGACGCTGGGGGCGGTGTTCGCAAGTGTAGAGCAGACGCCCATCTATCTATTGAGCTTGGTGCGAGCTGCTCCTGCGGCTGCACACGTGCGTATGTACGCCACCTCCGGCGCGTCCCTCGCGTCACCCGGAGACCGTCGGCTGCTTCTCTTCCTCCTCATCCTCCTCCTGGACCGCTTCCAAGTCTGCCTGCAGTCGCGCCTCCTCCTCCGCCACCTTGCGCTGCTTCACGCGCAGCTCGCGCGCCTCGCGCTCCTTCTGCCGCTCAAGTTCCTGCCGCTGCTGCTCCGCCTCCTCCTCGCGCTCCTTCTCCAGACGCCGCTGCCGCCGCATCTCGCGCTCGGCCGTCGCCGCCTCCTTCTCGCGCCGCTCCTGCTCCACGCGCTCCGACTCCTTCTCGCGCTCCCGCATCTCGCGCTGCGCCTCCATCTCGACCTTGCGCAGCAGCTCCGCGCGCTTGAGCTCCGCCAGCTCCTCCATCGACAGCTGCTGCTTCACCACCACGGCCGCCGCCTGCTGCTCCATCTGCTCGATCTGCTTCACCTGGATGCGCATCGACCGCTTGCGCGGGATCGCCTCCAGGATCGCACGCTTCGTCGCCTTCTCCAGCTCCTTCTCGCGCACCACCGCCTCCTCCTCGATCTGCTCCACGATCACTTCCAGGTGGTCCAGCAGCTCCTGCTCGCCCGGCACCTTGCGTCCGCGCAGCTCGCGCATGCCTGCGAGGGCTTGGTGGAAGCACTCGTCGCCCTTTGCCCAGAGCCCCCACTCCTTCGTCGCGACCTCGAGCCGGTACAGGCGCCGCTCCTCGTAGAACTGCGGGAAGAAGTAGAAGCGGTTGCCTGCGCGGTCGCACCCGAGCGGCTCCACACGCATGTCGTCCTCCTCCATCATCCGCACGTGAGTCCTGAACCACAACAGAACGTCAGCCGCCCGATGGTGTGAGCAGGGCACAGCGTCTCGACACCCGACACTACCACACCAGACGCACGTGTTGGACGGGTCGTCGATCACCGCCTCGCACAGGTTGTGGAGGATCTTGCAGCGCAGCTCCACCGGGAGGTCTGCGAAGGACTTGTGCTGAGTACGTGTAAGTGTGTGTGTGTGAGAGAGAGAGAGAGAGAGAGAGAGAGAGAGTGGCGTCAGCAGCGCGTCATGAGAGTCCACGCATGGGTACGGGAGCGCGCATACCTTGAGTGGACACTCCGCACCGAGCGCCTCGAGCCGCGCCTTGAGAATGTCGAGCGCCAGCCACTCGTCGTCCGAGAGCTCCACGTCCACTTCCTGCTCGTCGCTGGCGTCTTCGTCGTCGTCGTCGTCGTCGTCCGAGAAGGACTCGGGGAGCTTCTCGCCGGCCTTGCGCAGCAGCGCATACCACTTGTCGTACAGCGCCATGTAGTACTCGCGCAGCTGCTTGCCCCACCACTCGTACTTGAGCCCGATGCCCGCCGAGAGGCAGTCGCGCTCGCTCTTCTTCAGCAGCAGCTTCGTGAACACATCCTCGAGCAGCGTGCTCGTCGTCGGCTGCAGCAGTGCGGCCTCGAAGTCCAGCAGCTTGTGCGAGAAGCGCAGCGTCAGCGGGTGCTGCAGTAGCCACAGGATGTGACACGCCGCCGGCAGCTCCCACATGCCGCGCAGCACGCCCAGCTCGTCCAAGTCTGCAGGAACACCAGCAGCAGAATCAGAATCAGACTCCCTCCCCTCTCTCTCTCGCTCGCTACGGTCACACACGCAGCGCACCAACGTCCGCCGCCCGCCAGTCGCCGCCCGTCTCCGCGAAGAACGGCGCGTTCATCGGCGCGTTCTCGCGCAGCTTGTCCTCCGCCGTCCGCGCGCGGCGCTTCTTCGGCGCGGCCTTCGCCTTCGCCTTCGCCGGCGGCTTCGTGGCCTTCGCTCTGGACTTCGCCCTGCCGGCCGCCGCCTTGGGCTTCTTGCGCGTCGGCGCGCTGTCGCTCTCGATGACGGCTGCTGTCGGCGCATGAGCTCCGTCAGCCGTCAGCGGTCGTCGCGGGCAGCAACGCAATCGACCATCACTCTGTACCTTCGTCGTCCTCCTGTGTCTCGGCGCCGGCTTCCGCCTCGTCGCCGCCTTCATCGTCGTCGTCGCCTTCGTTGCCGTCGTCGGCCGCAGCATCCGCGGAGCCGGTGGCGTCGCTCGCGGCGTCCTCGTCCGTCGCCTCCTGCGGCTCCTGCTTCGTCCCTTTCTTGCGCTCGCTCCGCACCGGCGCCACCGCAGGCCCGCGCGCGCGCTTCTTGTTGTCCGCCTGCAGCGCCACGCTCGTCGTCGTCGCCATCGCCGCCGCCGCCGCCGTCCCCACAAGCTCAAGCGTAAAGCGCGCGACCTTGCGTCGGGCGAGCGCGAAAACCAAAAATGGCCGCTTTGAAAATGACCATCGATACCGGATTAAATGCGAAATCAGTACTGTGAGTACTCGGAAAAGTACGCCAACAGCACATGACACAGCAACGGTACAAAGGTACTCGGGAGTCGCTGCGGTCGATGAAGAAGCAGCGCATGGTGTGCGGCATGACGGGTTTCGCGTGCGGTGCCGCATCCTGAGACGGAGTGTCTGAGAGATGACGAGCGAGGACGATCCGATCCATGTCCATGAGCACACTGCAAGTCGTCTATGTATCTCGCCCCTCACTCGCTCGCGCCTATCGAAACGTGGCGCTGCGCGGCATGTGGTGCATGCGCTTCACAGCCTTCGTGGCTCCCGAGAGCTCCTCGCCCGCTGCCTCAGCGCCGGCCGCGCCGCGCACCGCCACGAACGGGTTGTAGCCTGAGCCTGAGCCGCCGGCAGCGCCGCGCTTCTTCTTGCCGCCGCTCGGCCGCTCGTTCGCGCGCGTCGCGTCCGCCATGTCGAACGCCGCGGTCGCCACCTGCGCGCTCGCCGCTGAGTAGTCGAACGGCTGGAACGCCGGCGCAGCAACAGCAGCGCCATCAGCACCACCAGCTGCTGCTGTGACGGGCGCGGCGTCCTCGCCCGCCGCCGGCTGCACCTTTCGCCGCTTCGCGCGGCTCCCCATCTGGTACGTCTCGGCGATCGACAGCGGCAGCACGTCGCTGGAGGACGTCGCTGTCGGAGCTGCTGCTGCTGGCGCTGCTGCGAGTGCCGGTGCGGCGGCGGCGCTTGGCTGGTCGCTCTCCGTCACGACGAACGCGATGCGCGCCACGAGCTGGTTCACGCGCGCGAGTCGCGACGCGTCGCTCTCACTCTCGCTCTCTGCTAGCGGCGACGCCTTGAGCTCCGCGAAGCTCGCGCGCAGTCCGCTGGCGACCACGGCGGCGTCCGCCGTGCACGTCGCGGTGCGCAGCCCGCTCGTCCAGCCCGCGTACTCGCTCATGTGGCTCGAGGACGCGAACACCGCGGCGCTGCTGCGCTCCATCTCAACGTCCTCGTCCGCCGCGCGCCAGTGAGTGCTGCTCTTCTTCGCCGCCTCGCTGCTGCTGGCACCGCTGGTGCTCGCCGTCGCCTTCTTCGCCTCCTCTGCCGCGAGCTTGGCCTTCTCCGCGCCGATCTGCGACGTCAGCTCGTGCGCGTACTTGCGCACGAGCGGCGGCACGGGGTTGCACGTGCGGAAGAGCTGCTCCGACTTGCTCGGCGTGCTCTTGGCGATCTTCATAAGCGCGTGGTTCGGTAGTACGTAGCCCGTGGACTCGTCCTCGGCGCGCGCCACGCGGTCGCGCCAGAAGTAGAGCAGCGCGAACACGCGGCGCTGCAGCTCCGAGAGCTCGGGGAGCCCCACCGTCGCCTTCAGCTTGTCGCTCAGCGCGGCGCAGTCGTCCGCGCTCACGCGCGGCTTCGCGTACACCTGCAGACAGAGCTTGCTCGAGTTCCGCAGCGCCTCGAAGAGCAGGCTCGAGCGCGACGTGTCGCTCGCCGCCAGCAGCTCGTGCTTCATCTGGTCATAGATGAACAGCAGGTACCGCGTGTCCTCGCGCGCGTACTTGATCATGTTGCGCTCGAGCGGCCGCACGCGCCAGTCCGCGAGCTGGTACTGCTTGTCCGCGTCCACGCCGCAGTGGCGCTTGAGCAGGTACGCGAGCGAGATGCGCGGGTACTGCAGCAGCCGCGCCGCCTGGCCCGTGTCGAACATGTTGACGACGTAGAGCCCCAGGTCGCGCTGCAGCCACAAGATGTCCATGTCCGCGCCGTGCAGCACCTTCACCTTCGCCGGGTCGCAGAACACGCTGTTGAGCACCTGGAGCTTCGCCCGCAGCGCGAGTGTGTCGACGAGGAAGTCCTCCGTCGCCGTCGAGATCTGCATGAGGCACACGAGCCCCATGTACGAGCGATAGCTGTGGTGCTCCAGGTCCACGGCGATCACGCGCACCTCCGGCCGGCTCAGCGCCGCGACCATCTCCGCGAGCGTCTCGTCCGAGTTTACCCACAGGTACGACGCGTCCTCCACCGGGACCTTCCTGTACGCGCTCGCGTCGTCCGCCGCCGCGAGTTGCCACTCGGCGTACTTGAGCGCCTTCACCTCCGGGTAGTACGGGTGCTGCAGCGCGTCCTCGTCCTCCTCCTCGTCCTCTCCGGCGGCGCCAACGGATGCCACGCCGTGCAGCGCGTGCACTTTCTCGCGCAGCTTGGACACGAACGGCGCGTCCGAGTTGTCGATGCGCTCGTCGAACTGGTTCTGCGGCTTGTCCGTCCCGACGCTGCTGAGCTTCCCGCTGCCTCCAGCGGCGGTGATCGTGGCAGCGGCGCTCGACGTCATCGCCGGCTCGCTGCTCTTCTTCTTGTCGAAGCCCTGCGGCTTGTTCTCCAGCGGACGCAGGCCTGCGCCTGCGCTCGCCGCGCTGCCGCCGCGCTGGAAGAGCTCCAGTTGCTTGGAGGCGGCGTCCAGCAGCGCGTCCACGACGTCCGTGATGCGCGCCTTGGGCTCGGGGCCATCGAAGAGCTCCGTGCTGCTCTCTTCGTCGTCGTCGTCGTCGTCACTATCGCCACTGCCGCCCCGCTTCTTGTCGCTGCTGCGGCTGCTCGCGGCGCGAGTGAGCTGCCACACAAGCGACTCGGCGGAGGCGCCGCGCGCCGCCACATGCGCCGCGAAGGCTGCGCTGAAGCGGCTGTGGTAGTGGAAGTCGTCGTCCTCGCTCGGCACGGCGTTCGACGCCTTCACGGCCAGCAACACCTTGCGGTAGAGCGCGTCCACGAACGCCTTGCTCGCGGCGCCGTCCATCGCAGCGGCCATCACCTCCTCCTCGTCTTGCCTGCCTGCCCTGCGTGTGCGTCGCTTTGCCTGCGAATGACTGGCAGCACTCCACAACGCGGCAAAGTACGATTCTATTCCCGCTTATGTCCGACTTGACTTTTATCACTACCGCATTGCAGCATTGCAGCAAGATCGACCACCAAGTCGCCGCCGGATCCTATCGATCGATGGCTACCGCCGCCGCCGCGCGCGGCTGGCGCAGCCTCGTGGCTGCGCTGCGCGACCCGCAGCGCAGCGACTTCGCCTTCGTGCCGCACCAGTACGTGCACGCGCCCGCGGAGCTCGTGGACGTGTCGCTGTCCCCAGGCGAGAGCACACCGATCAACGCGCGGTACGCCATGTGCCACCTTTTGCGACCGTCACGCGATGTGGTGCTCACCGCGGCGGCGATCGCAGCAAGGGCTTCGGTGAGCGCGCGCGGCCGTGGGCGCAGCGCAATCGCTTCTTCGTGCTGCACGTGGTGGCGGTGGGCGGCGCCGCCGTGTGTGCTGCGTGGCCAGCGCTCTTCCCGCTCTCTGCCACGCGCCTCTACGACCTGCAGGTGGACGTCTTCGGCGCCGACCACGACCACGCGCGCTTCTTCCTGAGCGAGTGCCTCTTCCTGGGCCACGTGCTCGGCGCCGCGGCCGCCGGGTATCTGGGCGATCGCCTGGGCCGCGCCGGCGCGCTGGAGCTCGCCGCGATCCCGTTCGTCATCGGCTGGCTGCTCGTAGGGCTCGCGTACGGCGAGATCACGGTCGTGATCGGACGCTACCTCATGGGCGTCGCCGCGGGCATCATGAGCGTCGTGGCGCCAATCTACCTCGCGGAGGTGAGCGCAGCGCGCACGCGCGGCCGCGTGGTCGGCGCGCTCGCGCTCTTCGCAGTTGTCGGCAGCCTCTGCTACCTGGCGCTCGGCGCGCTGTTCCTCGAGCTCAGCCGCGCGTACTTCGGCTTCAGCTTGAGCGAGTGGAAGGTGTTGGCGATGGCGGGGCTCGTGCCTGGACTCGCGCTGCTGCTCGCGATGCAGCGCCTGCCGGACTCGCCCACGTGGCTCATCACACGCCACGAGGACCGCGAGACGGCGTTCGAGATCCTCGCGCGGCTCTACAGCGGCAGCTACAAGAGCGCCGAGTACCAGGTGAACGCGGTCATCCACGCGAACGTGCTGGCGACGAACAACCGCGCGCAGCGCGGCGCGTTCTTCCGCCCGCTGCTGCTGTGCGGCGCGCTCTTCACGCTGCGCGCGGTGTGCGGGTTCCTGCTCACGCCCGTGCTGAGCACAGCGCGGAAGGCGCCGAGCACGTTCGAGACGACGGTGCTGGGCGTGAGCGTCGACGGTGGAGACACCGACCTGCTGTTCGCGATGGCGTCGCTGTGGGTCGCTGCGGGCATCGGCGCCGCGTGCTGCCTCGTGCTCGTGGACGAGCGCGGGCGGCAGGTGGCGCTGCAGTCCGGCTGCTACGTCGTCGTAGGCTGCTGCATCGTGGTGCTCTGGAGCGCGTACCGTGCGACGAACGTGGACGGGCAGCTCGCGGACTACGGATCGGCGTCGGTGCTGCTGCTGGCGGCGGGGCACCAGCTCGGGCTCGGCGTGGTGCCGGTTGTGGTCGCGAGCGAGCTCTTCCCCGTGAAGCAGCGCATGCGCGCGCTGAGCGTCGTGGTGATCTGGGAGGCGCTCGTGCAATGCGGGCTCGCGGCGTTCGCGCTGCCGCTCGTGCGCGCGCAGCTGCACTCGCTGCATGCGCTCTGCGTGTGCGTCGGCGCCGTGCTGGTCTGCAACGTCGCGGGCGTGGTGCTCGCGTGGGGGTACCTGCCGGAGACGAGTCAGCGCAGCCTGCAGGAGATCGAGGCGATCTTCTCCGGCTGGCAGCCGGCGACGCCGCAGCTCGGGTTCTCGCGCGTGCGGCTCGGCAGCCACCGCCACTACGGCACGTCGCCCGAGAGCGTGTGAGCTGTGACATGAGGCGGGCGGCGGTGGTAAGTGACGGCTTGAGACGGCGCACGTGGGTGACGTGGGTGCGTCCGTCACGCTGGACGCGTCAAGTGGTTCAAGTGGTGTGTCAAATAAATAGGAGAGTGGCGTGGTGCTAGCTACAGACCGCCGCTGGTGCTGCTGAGAGCGTCGCGCTCGTGACGCTGCGGCGACTGCTGCTGCTGCTGCTGGCGCTCGGGTTGCTCGCGTGGCTGCTGTTGCTGCTGCTGCTGCTGCCGAGGTGCTTGGCGCTGCGCACGCGCTCGAGCACCGCGTCGTACGAGCGGCACCACCACGACTCGGTGCGGTACTTGACGCGGCCGAAGACGCCCACGCGCTCGCGCGGCTCGTCGCGGAACGCGTGCATGTGCACGTGGTCGATGCTGTTGAACGGCGGCACGTGGAACGCGAACTTGAGCGACGCGGCGTCCACGTCGTCCACACCAGCCACACCACCGCCAGCATGAGAAACCTGCGGCTGCGAGCGCGTCGTTACGGCAGCCGCTGCCTTCTCGCGCGTCAAGTGGTGCGGCGCGACGGCGCACGGGTCTTCGTCCTCGTCCGTGCCCTTCGAGGACTCGTCCGAGACCTTGGAGCTGGTCGCGGCTCGGACATCGCGGGCGTCGTCGTCAGCATCATCTTCTTCTTCTTCGGGGGCAGCACTGCCCACTTGACCGCGCAGCACGCGCTCGGCGACGCGGCGCATGTGGCGCAGCAACGCCTCGTGGCCGCTGGCGAGCAGGTGCACGTTGCGGATGTGCGCGCGCGGCACGATGAGGATGTGGGAGGCGGCGATGGGCCGGAGCGGGCGGAAGACCGCGACGCGCTCGTCCTCGTACTCGAAGCGCTCATTGCGGCGCCGCAGGATCTCGCAGAAGCGGCAGCTGAGCACGCGCCCGTCGCCGTCGTAGCGCACGCCCTTGCGCTTCGAGAGCACACCGACGGCCGAGGCGGGCGGCGGCGGCGGCGATGACGTGGGCGGCGGCTCCAACTGCATGAGGCGGGCGGAAGGCGGCGGAAGGGCAGCAAGCAAGCGACTTCTTGCTCTCGGCTCTTGGCGTCCGTCGTCGTCGTCGTCGTCGTTGTTGTTGAGTGACTGCGAGCGCGCCTCGCTCAGTGTGAGGCAGGACCAAACTGGTCACATGAGACGACTCTCGCATACGATTCGCGAGAGAACACTGCGCTTCTGGGCACATTGGTGCGGAATGAGGGGGCGGGATGCACCCGCATCCCGCAACTGGCTGACGCCTGCGATTTCCAGGTGTCGATCGATCGCTCCGAGCAGCTCAAACGCAGCAAACAAGCGCGCATGTTATTGTCCGCAGTTCGCCGATGCCGTCGCCGATGCCGTTGCCGTTGCCGTTGCCATTGCCATTGCCTGCCTCCCCACCTCACAGCCACCATGCTCGTCGCTGCCACCACCACCTCGCTCGCCAGCATCCAGCGCTCAGCATTGAGCAGTTTCGCCTGCACACAATGTACTCGGACTTAGTATGCCAAAGTCCAGCGACGGATTCCTCGGTGTCGCCACCGAGCGTGAGGCACCTGCTTACTCGCTGCTCTAGACAACAAGCAACAACACCGAGACGTCGGAGCGGTCCTGAAGATCGCGCGCGCGCTGCATGAGCAGCACACCTGGCGTCCTCGTAGCTCTTGGCGCACGCAGCGCGAGATTCTCCTCGCGACAAGAACGCGTTGCCACCACGTCGTCGCTGTGCTGCGACGCAAGTTTTGCTTGTGGTCTCTCGCATGCTCTGACGCCTCGATGGGCAGGCGGGCGACGATGACGCGTGCATGCATGCATGCAAGCATGCGCGAGCCCCGAGACATTGTCCTCTCGCGGAGATTCACGGTGTGTGTCGAACTAGCGAACGCGCGAACTTGCGGTCGAATGTGGTCCTCGCTTAGTGGGGTCGTCACGCGAGGCTGCTACAACGCAAGCGAGAGCTGCACTCACGCGCGCGCATGCGCGGATGGTCGCCAACAGTCTTGCTGGTTGCGGCGAGCACACCAACGCACAGAGCTCGAAGCAGCCAGCAAGCCAGCCAAACATCTCAACGATGTCGCGCCGCTTCGTGTGCAAGCAAAAAACTCGGAAGGGTACATACCTCGGTTCGACTCTTTCATACTGTGCTCAAGATAATACTGGTTTTGATACCAATTCGATACTAATTTCTCCCCCACAAACCCGAACTTGGATCGTCGAGTCGAGATCTCGGGGCTTTGCCTTGTCTTGCTTTCTCGTTGCTCGGCGTGCGTGCAGGCATGTGGCGAGCAGTGGTGCTGACGCGCTAATGTTGTGCTGTGGTGAGCGCTATGGCGAGTGCTGTGCTCAGACACGCGCTGCTGCTGCAGCGATCTAGATACCAGTGTGCGGATCGAGCAAGTCGCTTTGGCACAGTGTTTTTGTGTGGAAGAGAAACCGGAGCGTACAGCCCTTTCAGTAGCGAGTGCGACCTGCAGAAGCGCATGACTCACGCCAAGCCGATATCTGCCGCTTCGAGCGAATCCATAGTGAGCGGCGCGGCCGCGACCTCCTCAACGCGATGCGCGGAGCGTTCGAAGCCCCGTTCCGTACCGAGAGGGCGTCGTCTGTTTCCCGCGCGCTTGCTGAAACTCGCAAGAGCTTCCAAGAACACTCATCCAGCTGCTCGCCGATGTGTGAGAGCGCGAAAGCAACCAAGAGCGAGAGAGAGAGCGAGAGCAAGCGATATAGATGGAGATAGATGGCGAGCGGATCGCGCTTCGCATCATGAGCTGCTGCTGTGCGCGCAATCCGCGCAGGCTCGCTTCCGATCAATCGGCTCGCTCAAGCACAACAGCGAGGCATGTTTTCGCCGTGTTTCGGGAGTCGAAAGTGTCCCGAGTATCCAAAGAATGAGTTGTGCACTTGATTTCAGTATGCCATTTCCTTCAAGGCTGCGATCCCACTCTCTGAAACTTCCATCATTTTGTCCGATTATTTCCGAAATCTGCTGCCTTCTCTTCTCTCGCACTTGTGTGTGCTTCACTCTTGAATTGGCTCGCGACCCCACACTCAGTTGAAGCTCGAAAGCTCGAAAGCTCGAAAGCATGACGATGGAGCAGTACGAGACGCTCGACACCGTCGCGCCGGCGCTCTTCGGCCGCGTCGACCGCTGCCGCCACCGCACGACCGGCGACCTCGTGGCCGTCAAGCGCATGGAGCTGGCGCTCGCCGGCCGCCGCAGCTGCAGCGCCGTCCACGACAACTCGGCGCCGGTGCGCGAGGACGTCTTCGCCGAGCTCCAGACCAACCTCAAGGTGCAGGCGCTCGGGGGCCACCCGTTCGTGCTCCCCATGCGCGACGCGTTCGTCGACGCCGGCGCCGTGCACCTCGTGCTCGCCTATTGCGCGCGCGGCGAGCTGCTCGCCATCGTCAACGCGCAGCGCGCCACGCTCTCCCTGCGCCGCAAGCTGCGCTACTTCAAGCAGGTGGCGCTCGCCGCCTCCTTCCTCCACGCGAACGGCATCGCGCACCGCGACCTCTCGCTCGAGAACGTGCTCGTGGACGCGCGCGACTGCTGCCAGGTGTGCGACTTTGGGCTCTCGACCTCGGCACCCATGCTCGCGTCATCACCGGTCGGCAAGCTGCACTACCTGGCGCCGGAGGCGTGCGGGACCGACAGCGGCAGCGACAGCGACAGCGACAGCGACAGCGACGGCGACACCTTCGACCCGACCAAGGCGGACGTCTGGTCGCTCGGCGTCATGCTCTTCGCGATGCTCGCGGGTCGCTACCCGTTCCGCGAGCCGCTGCGCCGCGACGATCACTTCCGCCTGCTCGCGGACTTTGGCGCCGCGTACCTGCTCGCGAAGCTCGACGTCGACACGGAGAGTGCGCCGGAGGTCGCCGACCTGCTCGCGCAGCTCTTGGAGCTCGACCCGGCGAAGCGCCCGAGCGCGGCGGCGCTGCTGCAGCACCACGCGCTCGCCGACATCGACTGCGAGCCGGTGGAGCCGCCCACTGACAACCAGGCGAGCGACGCGGCAGCGAGCAACTCCGTGACGCCCACGAGCGCGGAGCTCCTGACGCTCTCCGCGCCGCTGCGCCACGAGCTCAAGTCCCCAGCGGCGGCGGCGGCGACTGGTGCGCGGCGCAGCTCGTGGTGCCCGCCGCCGGTCGTGCGCACGATCCACCCGACACCCAAGAGCGCCGCGAAGGCCAAGGAGCTCGAGGTGTCGCCCGCCGAGTGCGCGGCGCCCGCGCGCCGGGAGCTCGTGAGTCGCACGCTCGGCCGCGTCTTCGGCAAGTCGCGCTCGGACGTCTGACGGGTGACGCGCACCACGTCACACTATTTATCACATGTATCTATCGCCGCCGTCATCCGAAGCAGGACGAAGCCGCGTCCGTGCTGCGGATGAAGCAGCACGCCTCCGAGCCGGAGCTGCTCGACACACACACACACACACACATACACATATACGCTTTGAAGGCACCTCCATCCATCCAGCCATCCATCACTCTTCCGCTGCTTGCTTCTGCTGCATCTGCGGCGCGACCGCCGCCCAGAGATCCGCCGCCTTGTCCTCGTGCGCGGCGTGCGCGCGCTCCAGCGCCGCGTGCAGCTTCGCGACCCACCGGCCGAGCGCCGCAGCCAAGGGGCTCTGGCGCGGCTGCTTGGCGCGCACGGTGCGCAGCAGGAAGAGCAGCTGGGCCGCGTGGAAGAACACGACGCGCTCCCAGTGCTGCGCGTCATCCAGCGCCTCCGCGAGGTCGTCCACGCAGCCCTCGGCGAACTCGGCGGCGGCGCCGTCGGCGCGCTCGTCCTCGAACGCGAACGCGACGCACTCGGCGTTGAGCAGCGCGAGCAGCGCGAAGAGGTTGCGCCAGCGGCAGAGCAGCTGCTGGCGCGGCGAGAGCTCATCGCCGTCCGCCTCGCCCTTCTTGCCGCGCCGGCGCTTCGAGCCCAGCGCCGCCATATTCTCCGCGTGCACGAGGCCGCGCAGCTCGAGCAGCAGGCGCGTGACCCACTGCGAGAGCGCGGCGAGCGCCTCGGGCGGCGCGAAGAGCGCCGACGGCCGCAACGCGCGCAGCTCGTCCCGGCCGCGCGCGCTCTTCTTGTCCGCCAGCGCCGCCGCCTTGCGCGCCACGCGCGCGCTCTCGGCCAGGAGCGCGACCTTGGCGAAGACCTCGAGCAGCCGAAGGACGCGGAACGAGTGGGCCTTGTACAGCGCCAGCAGCTGCGCCGCGTCCAGGTCGAGCATCGGCGCCACGCAGCGCTGGAGCGCCAGAAAGAGCTGCTCGGTCAGCTCCGGCGGACACCGCACCGCCGGCGACTGCGCCATGTACTCCGCGGCGCCGAGCACCACGATCGAGTTGAGCCGGAACGCCGCCGCCGCCTTGTGCTTGCGCTCGCCGTACGCGTCCTCCTTCCACTGGTGCAGGAACCGCACGATCTTGGACGCGAGGAACGGCAGCTGCCCCCACTTGGCCAGACAGTTGACCATCGACTCGAGCAGCCGCTTACTCGAGCTCTCGTCCATGTCCATGAGGCTCTCCACGAGCCGCTCCAGGAGCGAGCCCTCACTCAGCTCGCCAAGGAACCCCACGAGCTTCCACACGGAGCTCAGCGCTTCCTGGTCGAGCGGCCGGTCGCCGCTGTACGCCACCAGGAGCGCCTCGACCGACTGCACCGGCAGCTGCTGCGCCACGAACGCCTTGCACTCGGCGTAGCGCGGGTCCGTCATCACCTTCTCGTGGACGCTGCTCAGCAGGCTGCTGATGACCTCGAGCACCACGATCTGGCCAACAGCGCTGAACCCTTCTTCGTCCTCGTCGTCGTCGTCATCGTCGTCACCGCTGCCGCCGCCACCACTCGCTCTCGCACCGCCATCCGCCAGTCGCTTCGAGACGAAGTTCATGGAGCAGCGTAGCAGCAGCGCCGACAGCTTGCACACTGAGCCCACGGACGCGTGCTCCGCGACGCTGCCGTAGAACACCATCGCGGCTTCCGGATTCTTCTTCACGAGCGAGAGGCAGCGCGCCACCTGCGACGACCCGCCCACGCTCTGCGGGAAGTACGAGTTGAGGAACAGCGACACGAGCTGCTTGCGCACCGCCGGGCAGTCCTTGTCCAGCACCAGTCGCTCCAGCAAGTCGTCCACCGGCACCACATCGTAGAAGTGGAGGTTGCGGATGCTCTTGATGCGCACCAGCAGCGCCGCGAACTCGGCGCGCACGCGCTCGTTGCGGTCATTCATCAGTGGCGCGAGCTGCAGGTACGCAGCGGAGGCAGACACCACGAGAGCGAGAGCGTTAGCATAGACGCCGCGAGGAGGAGCGGGAGATGCATGGCCGCACCATCGGAAGCAGCGGCTTGAGGATCGAGTGTGAGTTGTGATTGTCCAGGATGAACTGCACGCCCTCGAACACCGCGGCGCGGACGCTGCTCGACGACACGTCATTCACGAGGTCGACGACGAGCTTCGAGAGGAAGCAGCGGATCGTCTCCGCCGGGAGCAGCTCCCAGTACACCGAGAGCACCTTCGAGACGCCCTGGATCGCGGCGATGCGCACCGCCGGGTGCGAGTCGCCGAGCAGCTCCTCGAACGCGTCGAACTGCTTCTGCAGCGTTAGGTCCATCTGCGCGTTGTTGAACTGCGGGTCACGCAGCGGGAAGGCGTCGAAGAGCAGCACGGCGGCCTGGCGCCGCACTGAGTCGTTCGCCGCCTTGACGCCGCGCCACAGGATCGGGCTGCAGACGCGGAAGAGCATCTCGTCGACGCCCGCGTGGCGCTTGTTCTCGAAGAAGATCTGGAGCACGCTGCGCACGGCCGCGAAGAGCGCGCTGCTGCTCGCGTGCACCGCATCGTGCACGAAGCGCTGGACGCAGTCGCGCTCGATCGTGCCGCGCGCCTCGTCGCTGGCGGCGCTGCCGACCCACGCCTTGAAGTAGATGCTGCCGTACTTCTTGAGGATCGAGCGGCGCTGGTTCGGGATCTGGTTGCGGATCGTCTCGTTGATGTCGCCCACGAACGGCAGGTGGAGCTCAAAGAGGAAGCTCAGGAACGGCACGGCGTCCGGCGACCGGAACAGGTTCGGCTGGATGTAGCAGCGCAGCAGGATGTCGCGCAGCAGGCTGCGCCAGAGCACGAAGCAGGTAGCAGGACGGTGAGTGAGTGTCATTCCAACCTACACTCTTGCTGGCACACCGACGCACCCGCTGCTCTCGTCCTCGAAGTCGAGCAGCTCGAGCGCGTCCTTGATCGCGAAGAGCCGGCGCACCGGGTGCTTGCGCGAGTTGAACGCGCCGGCCGCCGGGCATTCGTACGAGCGCACGATGAGGTACGGCAGCAGCTGCGTCACGAGCCCGTGCGCCGCGCCGTGGAAGTTACGCTTCCAGCAGCTCTCGCAGAGCGTCGCGATCGCGTCCTGCGCGCGCAATACCGCGTCCGGGTCGCCGCGCAGCCGCAGCAGCTGCCCGTGCAGGTTCTGCGCGACCGCGAAGACGCGCGCCGAGCTCACCGCCGCCGCGTCCTTCGCCTCCACGAGCGCGGTTGTGAGCTGCGCCAGCGCGCCGAGCGCCGCCAGGTGCGCCGCGTCCTCGTCCACCGCTGCGCTGAGCTCGAGCGCCGCCGGGAAGAGCTGCTCGAGCGTCTCGGCCGGCAGTTCGCGCACCTGCGCGTCGAGGTCGTCGCTCTCGGCTGCTGCGTCGTCGTCTGCGGCGCCTTTCTTTCTGGCTGCGCCGCCGCGGCGCTGCGCCTGCACCTGCTGGCCCGTGTGATCCATGAGCCGTACGAGCGGCTGCCAGTCACTGCTCTCCGCGAGCGCCTCGAGCGCCGCCGCGAGCGTCACCGCCGCCTTCCCCATACTCACTCGAGAGACTCGCTCGCTAACTCCTTGCGCTTGCGAACAATAATAATGGCGCGCGAAATGGTTTTGAAATGGTTTTAGTGACACGGCACTCTTCTGGAGGATTCTTGTCCAAGGATCTCAAGACCACACAATTCGGACAACAACTCGTCGGCGGCCCCTTCGTCGTTAAGCACCAGCGCTCCAGAATGGCGGACCTCGTAGTGGACGGCACGCGCACGTCGGGCAAGGACGTGCGCGAGCAGAACGTGACGGCGGCCGTGGCCATCGCCAACATCGTCAAGAGCTCGCTCGGCCCCGTGGGGCTCGACAAGATGCTCGTCGACGACATTGGCGACGTCACCATCACGAACGACGGCGCCACGATCCTCAAGCAGCTCGAGGTGGAGCACCCGGCGGGCAAGGTGCTCGTGGAGCTCGCGGGGCTGCAGGACCAGGAGGTCGGCGACGGCACCACGTCCGTCGTCATCATCGCTGCCGAGCTGCTCAAGGTGCGTCGACGGCGGTATCGACGGGATGAGGGGATCTGTTTGACACTGCGAGGCACTGACGTCACGCTCCCCCTCCAACCTCCTGCAGCGCGCGAACGAGCTCGTGAAGAACAAGATCCACCCGACGAGCATCATCGCCGGCTACCGCCTGGCGATGCGGGAGGCCGTCAAGTACATCAAGGTGTGTGTGTGTGTGTATGTGTTTTGTAGGTTGGCGAGGGGTTCTATAGGTATGCAGCTGACGCGCCTGTCTGCTTGTCAACCTTCAGGAGAACCTGAGCGTGCCGGTGGACTCGCTTGGGCGTGAGAGCCTGATCAACGCGGCGAAGACGAGCATGTCGTCCAAGATCCTCGGGCCGGAGAGCGAGTTCTTCGCGAAGCTCGTGGTGGACGCCGTGACGTCGGTCAAGACCGTGGAGGAAGGCGCGAAGGGCAAGACGAAGACGCGGTACCCCGTGAGCTCGATCAACGTGCTCAAGGCGCACGGCAAGAGCGCGCTCGAGACGCAGCTCGTGGACGGCTTCGCGCTCAACTGCACGAAGGCGTCGCAGCAGATGCCCAACTACATCAAAGGCGCCAAGCTCGCGCTGCTCGACTTCGACCTGCAGCGCCACCGCATGCAGATGGGCGTGTCCGTGGTCGTGAACGACCCGAACGAGCTCGAGCAGATCCGGCAGCGCGAGATCGACATCACGAAGGAGAAGATCCAGAAGATCATCGACGCCGGCGCGAACGTGATCCTCACGACCAAGGGCATCGACGACCTGTGCCTCAAGTACTTCGTCGAGTCGGGCTGCATGGGTGTGCGCCGGTGCAAGAAGGAGGACCTGCAGCGCATCGCCCGGGCCACGGGCGGGCAGGTCGTGCTCACGCTCGCGGACCTCGAGGGCGAGGAGACGTTCGACCCGGCGACGCTCGGCGAGGCCGCCGAGGTCTCGGAGGAACGCGTGGGCGACGGCGAGCTCATCTTCATCCGCGGCTGCAAGACGCGCCGCGCCACGACCGTCGTGCTGCGCGGCGCGAACGAGAACATGCTCGACGAGATGGACCGGTCGCTGCACGACTCGCTCATGATCGTCAAGCGCATGCTCGAGAGCAACCAGCTCGTGGCGGGCGGCGGCGCCGTCGAGGCCGCGCTCTCGATCTACCTCGAGAACTTCGCCACGACGCTCGGCTCGCGCGAGCAGCTCGCGATCGCCGAGTTCGCGGACGCGCTGCTCGTGATCCCCAAGACGCTCGCGGTGAACGCGGCGAAGGACGCGTCCGAGCTCATCGCGCGCCTGCGCGCGTTCCACAACACATCGCAGAGCGACCCGGCGGCGGCGCGCGAGCTGCGCTTCTCGGGGCTCGACCTGCTCGAAGGCGCGGTGCGCGATAACCTCGCGGCGGGCGTCGTGGAGCCGGCGATCAGCAAGGTCAAGAGCCTGCGCTTCGCCACGGAGGCGGCCATCACGATCCTGCGGATCGACGACATGATCAAGCTCAACCCGAAGGAGCAGGAGGAGCAGTAGGCGGCGGCGCGCGCAGCCTCGCGACCCTCATGGCTCGGACGAAGTTTAGGTAGTGAGCAGCAGGTCCCGACACGCCCTCGCTCTCTCTCTCTCATATATGCTGCACGCGTGCTCGCTCGCTCGCTCGCTTGTGTTCACGCTCCTGCGTCGCCGTCGTCGTCCTCTGCGTCGGCGGCTTCGCGCTGCTGCTTGAGTTCGACGGCCGCGAGGCGCTCGGACTCGGAGATCGTGACGCCGTCGAGCTTCTGGAGGTTCGGGAGCTGCAGGAGGAGCGCGAGGCGGTAGTGCTCGAGCTCCGCCACCGGGTTCCCCATCAGTTCCAGCTCGCTGAGCGCGCGGAGCTGCGAGAGCGGTTCGAGTGCCTCGAGCGACTCGATCTTCGCGTCGAGTGAGGTGGAACGAGCGTGAGCTGAGGCGATGAGATGGAGGGCGGAGCGACAGCAAGCGGCGCGCACCGAGTTCTGCTGGACGGCGAGCGAGCTGAGCGCCGTGAGGCTCTCGATGCCGTTCAGACTCGCGAGCTTGTTCTCTTGCTGGGACGCGCTGAGTGAGTAAGCAGGATCCTGAGAACGAGCAGTCGAGAGAGCGGTGCGTACCAGCTCCAGGCGTTCGAGCTTCGCGACGGCGCTCTCGGTGCTCAGAGCGCTCAGATCCGCGATGTTGTTGCGCGTGGCTTCGAGGATGCGCAGCGACGGCAGGCCGCTGAGACCCGCGAGGCTCTCGAGCGCGTTGTCTGGAGGGGGTAGCAGGCGAGCGTTCGGTTAGACATGCCAGTGTCAGCGCTCCGAGCTCGACGGTGCGATGGTGCCAGACAGACAGCGCACCGCTGATCTTGAGCGAGCTCAAGCTGCTGCTCTGGAAACCTTGCAGCGTCGAGATCTGGTTCTGCGAGACGTCCACCGCCTGCATCGAGAGCGATCGCGTCAGCCGCCTGGGTCGATGTGAGTGCAGGCGGCGACGCCATCCACCTGCAGATACGCCTGCGGCAGCGCGAACGGCGCCGCGATCGCGTTCTCCGCCAGGTTCGCGCAGATGAGGTAGGGTAGGTCGGCGAGCGGCGACACGTCGGCGATCTGGTTCTGCGCGAGGTTCACGAAGAGCAGGTGGCGGTAGTTCCGGATCGGCTCGAGGTTCACGAGACCTTTGCTCTGCGCGATGCGCGCGCGAGAGATCCGAGACCACGATGAGCGTCGCCATCACGACTGCTTCTCATCTATCCACTCACTCGGTCGAACGCACCACGACGTCGAGCGCGGTGAACGCGAAGCCCGAGTCATCCACGACGCGATCGAGGCGCGACAGCCCTTCCATGTACGCCTGGACGCCCGGGTCCTCGACCGCGAGTTCCTCCGCCATGGCTGCTGCTGCTGCGTCTCGATGTGTCCTTTGTGAAATCGCAAACCGGGAGACGTCGCCTTTGCCGTCAAGCGACACTGGTCGACGCGATGGCCGCCGCGAGTCCGCGCACGTCGCTCACAGGCGCCGACCTGGCCGCGCTCATGGCGCTCGCGCCGTCGATGGCCACGGACGACGACGCGCAGTGTACGTCGCGCTGCTCAAACACCATGATCGCGAGTGCTGTGGTGACAAACCGCGCGATGCTCGCAGTCCTCCCGTGGAAGATCGCGTTCCGCGTGCAGTTCCAGAGCGAGAAGTTCGGGCTGCGCTTCCACCCGGCGCAGTTCCCCGACACTGGCAACGGCATCTACACGATCCGCCTGCTCGAGCTCATCAAGGTATGCTCTGCTTCTCGCATGGACGCGAATGAGAGCTACAGAGCTCACGACCGAGTGGAGCGTGTCGCTAGGGCCCGGACGGGAGCGGCCCCGCGCAGCACTACAACGCATCGCTCAAGGCGGGGCAAGAGCACCTGTGCGTTGCAGAGAATGTCTTGTTCCTTGCCTTGTGTGTGCTGCAGCTTACCACCCGCCTATCGCTCGTGTGGGCAGTGTGCTGCGTCCGGGACTCTACCTCACGCACATCAACGACGAGCACCTCGTCGACGAGCCGTGCGAGAGCGTGATCCAGCGACTGCAGAGTGTGCCGCGACCCGCGACGCTGCGCTTCGTGGACGTCGAGGCTGG
>JAASFS010000402.1:0-19276 GCA_023333865.1 Globisporangium perplexum | reverse complement strand
GAGAGAGAGAGAGAGAGAGAGAGAGCGTCATTTGTGTCCAGTTTGTTGTGTCCATTGTGTGGATTTTCATTTCTCGGGATCGACTGAGTTGAAGCCGCGCGGTGTTGGTCGTCGGGTGTCTTTGTCACTCTGCGATTGGCGATCTGAGCAGCAAGCGATGGCGACCGAGGCGCCGGACAACAAGCAGCGCGTGCTGGAGGCGCTCGCGCGGCCGGGAAACGCCAGCTGCGCGGACTGCGGCGCGCCGGGCCCCAAGTGCGTAGTGCGTCGCTTTCTGCGGCGCGTCGGAACCTGACGTGGCTGCGTGTGTTGCTTGTGAGTGCGCAGGTGGGCGACCGTGACGCACGGCGGGTTCATCTGCACGCAGTGCGCGGGCGTGCACCGCTCGCTCGGCGTGCACGTGTCCTTCGTGCTTAGCTGCACGCTCGACAAGTGGACGGTGCGCGCACGCACGCACTGCTGCTGACGTGTGGCGGCGCGCCTCATCATCGCCATCCATCTGACTGGTGCGACGCTGCCTGCGTGTGTGTCCAGGACGCACAAGTGCAGAGCGTCGAAGCGCTCGGCAACGACGCGCTGAACGAGCTCATGGAGTTCTCCGTGCCGCCCGCGTTCCCCAAGCCGCACGCCGACTCGGCGCGCGGTGAGCGCGAGCGCTACATCCGCGCCAAGTACGAGGACGAGCTCTTCAAGACACACCCGAGCCGCAAGCGGCAGCAAGCTGTGTCCTCCGGCTCGTCCGCGACGGACTCGTCGCCGTCGTCAGTGCTGGCGGCGAGTAACTCGGTCGCGACGCACGGGATGGTCGAGTACGTCGGCGTGCTCGTGATCGAGCTCGTGGAAGGCGCGAAGCTCGCCGCGATGGACATCACCGGCAAGTCGGACCCGTACGTGACGTTCCACCTCGGCGAGCAGTCGATCACGAGCGCGCGCGTGGACAACGACGTGAACCCGCAGTGGCACCAGGCGCTCATGCTGTCGTGGGACGGACTCGCGCCGCTCGCGGTTGAGGTCTTCGACTACAACAAGATCAGCGCCGACCGCCTCATGGGCCGCGCCGTGCTCGGCAGCGAGACGCTCGCGCCCCTGGCGGTCGACGGCGCGGAGCCCATCGACGCGTGGTTCCCGCTCGTGATGCCCCGCGAGTGGGCGACGAACTTTGGCGAGCACATGGTCGCCGGCGCCGAGGGCTTGAGCAAGGGCATCTACAAGGGCATCACAGGCGTGTGGAAGGACCCGATCAAAGGCGCCAAGGAGAACGGACTCGAGGGCTTCGCCAAGGGGGTGGGCAAGGGCGTCGCCGGCGTCGTCTACCGCCCGATCCGCGGACTCGGCTCCATGGTCAAGCAGACGGCGCTCTCCGTCGGCGCCTCCAAGAAGCACCGCGCCAAGTCCGAGGAGCTCGTGGAAGCCGGCGCGCTGCATCTCAAGCTGTCGCTGCAGCGCTTCTAGCGCTCGACCGAGCGGAAGTCGACCGAGCGGAAGCCAACCGACCGACCGACCGACCGAACCGGTCGAGAGAACACCGTCGTCTCACTGCAGCGCTTGCCTCAGGAGCCTGGAGCGACGAGCGACGGCACAACGTAACTTATTGCAGAGAGACCTTCACGCCAGACGCCTCGCACCGCAGGCGGGCTCGTCACATTCTGTAAGATCGCGGCTGGTGTTCTGCTGTCGGTGGCCGTCGACCGAGCGATCGCCTACATGAGGTTGCGAAAGTTGAGCAAGTCGTTCTTCGCTCGTCGGAACTGCTCCAGCAGCGTCGACGCGTCCGAGTGATCGTCTGCAGAAAAACAGTGAGTGTGAGTGCTCAGCGTCTCCCAGGACGGCGAGTGAAAGTCACACACACCTGGCATCGCCTGGAGGTCCGTGATGAAGTCACCGCAGAGGTCCACGAGGTGCGGACAGCACGCCGCGAAGTCCGCGAGCTGGTCCTTGCCAGCGCGCGGCGACATCGCGTGCTTCTTCCACAGCGTCACGATCGCGAGCATCGCCTGCAGCAAGTGCAGCGTCCACGGCAAGCTGCCCTGCTCGCGGTAGATCTGCTCGTAGTAGCTGATGAGCACGCGGTGCGGCACGCCCACGTCCAGGAACATCTTGAGTACCCAGTTGAACGTCGTCGCGTCGATCGACGACGCCGACGCCGTGCTGCCCGCCGCGTACGACGGGCGCTGCGTCAAGCGCAGGTACCACGACGACACGCGCTCGAGCTGCTGCGCGATGAACCCGACCGGGAACACGAACCCGCCGAGCGCCGACGCCGCCGCCGAGCCGCCGTGCGAGTCCTCGCCGCCAAAGTACAGCGTCTTGCCGAGGCGCAGCACCTTGCACTGCAGTTGGCCGATCCAGTGGCCGCTCTCGAACGAGCTCACGCCCGTGAAGTGCGCAGAGAGGCCCGCGCTCTCGCACTGATCTGCGCGCCACGCGTTGAACTCCTGCGTGCTCGACGATGGTGGGATGATGCTGAAGATGATCTTGCGCCACAGCGACGCCACCACGTCCGCTTCTTCCGAGTTGCACGAGTGGATGATGTGCAGGCACTCGGACCACATGTCGTACTTGGCGGCGAACTGGTTGTACAGCGTCGACGCGTCGAAGATCTTGAACGTCAGCACCTTGAGGTCGTCCTTGCGCTCCTGTAGCTCGTCCTCGATCGCCGCGAGCGACGCCGCCGACGCTTCCAGCTCGATCGTGCCCTGCTCCAGCGCCTTGAGCACGCGAACCTGCAGCTGTAGCACGTCCAGTACGTCGCGCACCTCCCGCGCGGCATCTGCCGCCTCACCGACATCTTCCAGACTCTTGAGGCACCCAAGCGCTTTGGATACGTAGTACTGGCGCTTCACGATGTCCGGGTTCGACTCGAGCACCACGCCCGTGCTGTCGTCGTCGCTGTTGTCTTCGTGCGCGCGCGTCCACCACACCTTCGCAGCGACCAGGAACTTCTGCTGGTCCATGTACAGCTTGATAAGCAGGTCCTGGTCCTTCTCCTTCAGAAATTCTTCGATGAACGCCGACCGGATCGTCGTCAGCAGGTGCGCGTGGCCGTTCTCGAACAGCCACGTGTACAGCAGCTCGTGGAACTCGCTGTCTTCCGACGCGAGCGCGAAGTGGAACACCTCTTCTACGTATTTGCTGCGCGTCTCCTCGTCCAAGTTGACCATGTCGTCGATCCCCTGTGGACTTTGCCCGGACTTCTTCACCTTGTCGCTCGTCAGCAGGTGCTGCAGCGTCAGCAGAATGCACCCGAAGCAGTTCCGCTTCCACGTCAGCTTCACGCCGCTCAGATCCGACGCCGCGGCGTCGTGGAAGTTCTTCGCGCACGCCAGCGACAGCTTCACGGCGCCTTCGTAGAAGTTGAGCAGTGCGTAGTCGTCGCAGATCCCCTGCAGCACCTCCACGCAGTCCTCCGTGTCCCACATGTGGCACGAATTCAGGAACTGCGTCAGCGACTCCTTCAGGTACGCCTTGCGCGCGCTCGGCGCACTCAGCTTCGCCATCGCCAGACTCTTGTAGCCCTGGTAGTGCCACAGGTCCGAGACCGAGAAGAACGACGGACACTGCTCGCGGAGCTGCTTGATCAGGTACTGGTTGTTCTCGTTGCGACCGCGCATGAGCGCCTTGATCATCGCCTTCGCCGCAGTGGTGCCCTCTGTCGACGCCACGAAGTCGCTAAAGTTCAGCCGCGCGAGTGACTCCTCGAGCGACACCTTGTAGTCCGTTGCGATGCGCAGCAGCGAGATGCCTTCGATGCTGCGGAGCACCAGCTGGTAGATGTAGTACAGCGAGCGCTGCTCCGCCTTGAAGCGCATCTCGCGTTGGAGCTGCTCCTCCGTCCGCTGCTTCTGGTATCGGCTCGCCAGCTCCGACACGCGCGACACGCCGTCGCTGTCCGATAGACCGTCCAGAGCGAGGGTGTTCTCCAGAACAGACCCGCTGCTGATTGACACCGCGTACGGCCCAGCGTTCTCCATCAGCTGGCGGAGCTGGAACAGGATCTCGCGCACCTCGTCTAGCTTCTCCTTCGAGTGCAGCGGCTCGAACGTCGTCGAGGCGGACGGTTTGGAGGACGCGCTACCCGGCACGCGCACAATCACACGCTTGCCGATGGTCTTCTGGCACCAGAGTGGACGCAGTAGCCGGCACACGAACATCACTAGGCCGTCGTGCTGGTATGACATCCCGAACTCCGTCGTGAGCACGATGCGTGTGCTCGCACTCGTCGACTCGAGCGCTTTCGCAGCTTCCAGCGCCGGGTTCTCCGCCCCCACGCGTCCCTGTCCGCACTCGAAGATGCCCTGCATCGCCGCTGTGTAGATGTAGTCGTCGCTCTTGATCCCGCCGCGGCGGCCGACGACCGACGCCGCAGTCGTGTCGTTCGTCAGCGGGTCGCTCTGCACACCGCACGCCAAGCCGATCAGCATGCAGCAGACCTGGATCTCGCCGAAGCAGCGAACGAACGGCGCGAGTGCCCCCTTCAGCTCGCTGCCGCGCGACAGCAGCAGGATGCGGTGCAACTGGTCAATCGGACGAATCTTCTTGAACACCTGGATGCCGGCGTTCGTGAGACAGAGGAAGTGGCGCGACGGCTGCGAGTACTGCAGCGCCATCTCGCCCACGATCGGCACCGTGTCGCTCACGCTCGAGAGGCCGCTCGCCATCTCGTCGAACGACCGCTTGGACCCGGTGCCGTTCCCCGACGCCGACGCCGATCCGACAATGTCCCAGTTCGGGCTCCCGGCCTCGTCCACATCCAGCTCCTTGATCTCCACGACCTTGCCGACGCACGAGTCGAGCGACACGGACTCGCGGATCGTCGGCTTGCGCGACGTCGTCTGCGTCGGGATCGACGTCGTGATCGGGTCGTGCGCGATACCGAGGAGCTGATCCTGCTGGTCCTTGCGGCCGTCCACGGCGAGGAACACGCCCTTGCGGTGGAACGCTACGTGCACGGACGACGGCGACTTGCCCGGCGCGTAGCCTGGCTGCATGCCCTCTTTGCTGTGGTACGGCGGCGCGTCCGCGAGCGCGATCGCCGGCGGCGGTAGGCGGATGTACACGATCTCGAGGCGCGTCGGGCGTTTGGCGCGCGGGATCGCGTTCCCGACCGTGTACGAGCGGCGCGAGTAGACTGTGAGGTAGAAGCGGATGCCGTTCGACGCGACCGCGACGAGGTTCACGAACGCCGACTCCTCGCGGGGCACGACGGCGAGCGCCACGACCTGCATGGTGCTGGCGCTCTGGAAGAGCCGCTCGTCCGGGCATGAGACGCGCACACGGCGGTTCTCGCGCGCGTACTTGGCGCCGGCCTCGAGCAGGTTGAGGCTGCACACGACCTTGGTCTCGTCGCCCGCGGCGCCCTGGTCCAAGAGCGTCACGTGCGCGTTCTCGTGCAGCGCGTAGAGGATCTGGCGCTCCTCGTCGCTCGCGAACTCGAGCACCTTGCCCGGCGCGCTCGCGAGCCCCGCGAGGAACGACGGCAGGTACGCGGCGTACGTCGACGTGTGTGCGACCTTGCGGCACGGCTTGCTGAAGAACGGCAGCGCGCTGCTGCCGGCCGCCTCCGGGCCGTAGAGGAACTCGTAGACCGAGCCGTCCGAGCCGCCGAAGAAGATGCGGCCACGCCGCGTCGTGACAATGCGGCGCACGACGCAGTTGTCCGTGCTCACGCTCAGCGCCGTGCGCTGGAGCTTGACGGCACCGCGGCGCGCGTCGCTCTTCTCGTAGAGCACGGCGAGCAGCAGTACCTCGACCGTCGTGGCGACCACGAGCACGTGCTGCACCTTGTCGGTGAAGACGCCTGCCACGGGCCGCGCGCAGAGTCCGACGGCCACGACCGCCTGATCGAACTCGAACGCGGCGAAGCGCCCGCGCTGCGCGTAGCTCCAGAGGAAGAGGCGCGCGTCGACGCTCGTCCACGCGAGCTCCGCCGCCGGCAGCAGCCCGGAGAGCGAGAGCGTGCGCGCATCCTCGAGCGCACTGGCTACGACGCCCGGCAGCGGGATCACGGCGCCCTTCTTGGCCACCTGCGCGCGCCACTGCCCGGCGTACGGCTCGAAGAAGTAGTTCTGCGGCTCGGCCTGGTTCGCGAGCTGCTCGAAGAGGTCGGGGAACTGCGCGTCCTCGCGCGCGACCTGGTCCACGCGCGCTCGCGCGTCCTGGAGGCCCTTGAGTAGCCGCTGCGCGCGCTGCGGGTCCTCCGCCGTCGCCGCGTCCGCCATCGCGCCGGTCGTCGTCGTCGTCGGTAACGTTAGCCGGTAGTGTGGCTGGAGGGAGGTTCGCTCGGTTGGTGGCAAAAAGAGCAAGGGGCGGGGAGTTTCGCATAAGTACGAAAATCAAAACTAAGTGCGACAAGGATATTCGGACTTTAGAGGGGGAGCAATGACTCCAGCTCCAGCTCCAGCTCCAGCTCCAGCTCCAGCTCCAGCAAGTCAAACAACCGAGAGAATAATTTTGTACCAAGAGTGTTCGGACCACTTGCACACAGACAGACATCGGTACAGTGGACGAGAAGATCGCTTTGTTCAAGTGCTGCCAGTGGTGAGAAGTGGAGCGAACACGAAGATCTCCTGAACCACTCAAGTGGCCAGTGTGCGTGCGGCGGCAAGAGCAGATCGCCGAACACCCTCGCGACGCTCCTCACTTGGCTCTCCCGCTTCAGTAGCTCCCGCAGCGGATGTTGGTGGTCCACGCGATCGCGCGGCGCACGTCGCGGCCGTCAGCGAACCGGAAGATTAGCGCCAGTAGGTTCACGTCCAGCGCTTGGTGCGACTCGTGGCCCACAACACTCAGGAACGCCAGCTTGGCCGCCGGCGGCAGCGCGCACTGCAACACCTGCTCGTCGTGAGCCACGCTCAGGTGCCTCTGCTCCACGTAGAGGTCCCGGTTGCGCAGTCTGTCGACGCGCGACAGCTGCAGCAGCCGGAGGTTGCGGTTCGAGAGCAACGCGCTGCTCAGCGCCGCGACCGTGTCGATGCCGAGCACGACGCCGTGCAGCCGCAGCTCCTGCAGCACCAGCTGATCTCCAGCACTGCTGCTTCCGGACGCCAGCACCGCCGCGAGCTGCTGCACCACCTTGTCGCGCAACATGCTGCTGTCGTTCAGGTTCAGCGTCAGCAGCTGCGTGCGCAGCGGGTTCGTCTGCAGCGCATCCAGCAACGCCTTGCTGTCGTCGTGCGAGAGGTTCATCGACTGCAGGCTCAGGTGCTGGAGGTTCGGGCAGTGTTCGAGGATCTGCGGCACGATGCTGAGGTCGAGGCGGTAGCAGTCGAAGCTGAGCGACCGGATCTGGTGCCCAAGCAGCGCGAGCATCGCTTTCATCGCCTCGATGCCCTCGCTCGAGTAGTCGCACGCGAGCTGCACCGCGTACCGTCCGTCGAGATGCTTCCATGCGCTCTTCAGAGCCTCTCGCTCGACTCGCACGACAGTGTCGCGCCGCACCCACCCAATGCCGATACCGGGGACGACGACGCACACGGCGCCATCGGACTCGCGCTCGCACAACCCCTCGAGCTCGCACTGCGCTCCGATCTCGTGGATCTCCGGCTCGCTGGGGTTTGAGGGCGGCGCGAAAGAGCCGAAGATGCTGCGCTTGGGTTCTTCTTTCGCCTTGATGAGCTCGACGCTCGCCCCTTTCTTCACCGTGCACACCAAGAGTTCGGTGGCGGCAGCGCCGGTCCCCGCAGGGTCGACACCGTGATGCGCCAGCTGCGTCGCCGGGTTGCGCAGCGTCTTGGCGAACGTCTCGACGACTTCGCTCGAGCACTCCAAGCGGCCGACGTTGCGCAGGTCCAGCAGCTGCGCGAAGCGCTTCGGGCGTGGGTAGAAGAGTCCGAACGCGAGCCAGCTCCTGCACTGGGTCTTCTCCGCGACTCCCTTCGTGGGCTTCGCGGTGTACTGCGAGAAATCCTCAGTGATAGGGCTCCCGTACCGCAGCGCCGAGAAGAGCGCCGCAAAGTACACCGGGCACACGTAGTTCCCCTGCAACGACACGCTGCGCAGCGTCGATACGTCCTTTGGGGCTGCTGAACTGCCTCTCGTGGTCGCAGCAGCCAGCACTGGCGCGCGGTTCACGCCGTACGCCGCGTGCATGATGTCGAGGAACTCGCGCGGCGTCGTATCGGGACACTGGTAGGTAGCAGAACTGACTCCGGGCATAATCTCGCTCAACTGGAGCTCCGACACTCGGTATACGTAGCGGCACTTGTGCGCGATCCGCGCAACGACCGCGAGCTCCGAGGGGCCCATCCGGTTCTGCCTCAGATCCAGCACCGACACCGCGAACTGGCGCATCGGGTGTGCGAACACGCGGTCGAGCATCCGCTCCACCTCCTCGAGCGCGCCAACGGACGTGAGTCCGCAGTCCGCAAAGCTCAGCTCGAACGCGACCGCGTCCGGGCCGGCGGCATCCGAGTGTGACTGCTGCTGCAGCAGCGGCGGCGTCGTGAGGAACGAGACGACCGCGACTTCCAGGAGCGCGAACGGCGGCGGTGTGGCGCTGAGGTTGTTGAACGTGTGACCGCGGAAGTCGACAACGAAAACCGGGAACGCCGGCTCGCGCAGCGCGGCCTTGGACACGTTGTGCGTCGTCTCGTACGGCATGCGCGACTGCAGCACGTCGAGCCAGAACGCGAGCTTGACTTCCGGGTAGTTGCGCAGGCGCCGTGAGTGCTCGGCCAGCAGCGCGAACGCACTGAGCGCCTGCGCGCGCTCGGCGCCGCCCATCTGCCGCCGATTGGCGCGCGGGAAGAGCTGCAGCGTGAGCGCGGGCGACCTGCGCGTCATGCGCGGGTTGAGCGCGTCGCCGGTCGCCGGCGTGAGCCCCAGCAGCCGCAGCAGCGCCAGCTCCACCACGCGCAGCACGCCATCGCTCTCGGCCGCCAGCAGCTCGGCGTCGGGGGCGCCGCGGAAGCGCGAGACGCGGGACTCGCGCGGCCGGAGCGCGAGCGCCATCATCTCGCTCGGTAGGTGGGGAAGAACAGGTAGTTTGGAGGCAGGTATACTCGAATCAAGTGAGAAATTATCGGCGGAGATTGATGCAGATGCCCAGTGTACACGCTCTTCCCAAAACCTGCGGCTGCGCGGCGATCAGCTCGAGATGAACGCGAACGCAGATGACGGCGGCGGACCGGCGGCGGGCGTGGTCGCCTCGGATGACGATGACGACGACGTGGAGCTGCCGGCGCCGCCGCTCGAGCGAAGGAACCCGAACGCAGTCGGAGACGACACCGTCGTAGGCGTCGCCACCGGACTCTCCGGGGACTCGGAAGTCGACAGGAACCCGAACGCGGACGATGAGGTGGCGTCCGGGTGGCTGAACGACGACGCGGGCGTCGGAGGTGGCGCGAACCCTGGCAGTGCTGACGCGTACAGCGTCGACACGGACGACATCGTCGAGGCCATCGACGACTCCGCGAGCGCGCTCATCGTCAACGGCCCCGCCGATCGCGCGTTGATTGACGGCGGCTCCTCGCGCACACTCAGCCCCGCGAACACCGAGTTCAGCGAAGCGCTCACTGGCGCTGGCGCTGCCGGCGGGGCGTTCTGGAGGAATGCGAAGCTCGACGCTGGCGTCTCGCTCTGTTCCTCCATGAAGCTGAAGCCCGACTTGGCGGCGGTCTGCACAGGCGGCGTCGACGGGTTCAGGAAGTGGAACCCCGATCCCTCCGACGCCGGCAGAGCCGCCACAGTCGCACTCTCGCCACTCACGAACCCGAACGCCGAGACCGGCGACCCTGGCGCATCAGCAGGACCGACTGTCTGCGCTACTGGCGGCGCAGGAACCTCCTCCGCTGTGCGCTGGATTCGCTTCGTCAGCGCGTCGGCTCTGCGCACGAGCGACGAGCGGAACTTCTTCACATCGTCGAAGTTCGGCGGCGGGTTCGGACCGAGGATCACCGAATCGATGCCCTGCGTCTGGATCTTCTCGACGTTCCCGTGCAGCTGCGCCAGTTGGTTCTTCCGGTCCACGACGGGAAGACCGATCTGCTCGCGGCGAATCAAGTCCTCCAACTTGCTCTCGATCTCGTCGAGTGACTCGCTGTACTCGGTCAGCCGCTCCATGTGCTCCTCGCTGGCTTTCTTCGCCGCTTCGTCCTCCTCGGGCGGCGGCGGGATGTACGGCATGAGCAGTGTCGACGGGTTCGCGGTCCGCCCATTGTTCATGAGCTTCTTGAAGCGCAGCACCTTGGGCATCTGCGCGAACGCCGCGAGCACCGGCCCGACTTCCTCCAGCCCCTTGCTCTCGACGCTCACCGAGTTGACGCTGATGAGCGCGCATCCGGGGCAGATAGCAGGGTGCATCTCCAAGTACCCCTTACCACCTGTCGGCAGCGGGATGAACCGCTCGATGACTGCCATGTCTGCGATCGTACGGTCGAGGACGAGACCCATCGGACCAGGAGGCAACTCGATGTCGAGGATCACTTCGCGCAGCGGCTCGCTCGTCTGCGCTTGTGGCTCTGCCGACGGGTACGGCGTCTCGAGTGCCACGTGCGTGTTGTCCAGCGAGTCGAGTCCCGAGTCCGTGGACGATGCGAGAGCTTCGAACGCGTCGTGGATCGGGTCGTGGGAGGCCACCGCTTCCGCCGGCACCACCTGAGCAACGAGAGGAGGTTCAGTGCACAGCCTTCACAGCAGCGAGCAGAGATACGATCGACAAGCGGAACACACCACTGGCTCGGGCTGCGGGACGCCGACCGTCGGGGTCAGCGCGGGAAGCGCGTCCCAGACATCCACCGTGCGTGCGACTGGCAGTGCGGGCTGCACCGACGCGGTCAGTCCTCCGGTGATGAACGCAAACGCAGACGCGCTTGGGGCGTGCACTGCTGCTGCATATGCAGGCGGCGGCGGCTGCTGGAGCGCGCGCGTCGTCGACAGATCCTCGACGCGGAGAGGGCGGTCGTGTGGCGGACGCGACGTGGAGCTGAGGTGCACATCCGGAACTGGCGCAGCAGGTGCAGATGCGTCCACATGCACTGGCGGTGGCGTCGGCCCTGGAAGCGCTTGCGGCGGAGCCCCCGCGTTCAGAAAGCCGAAGCTCGACTCGGTCATCGGGGGCGCCGACGGAACTGGAACTGGAACTGGAGCTGGAGGCTGCGGCGCAAGCGCTGCGGGCGTGACGCCGCCGATGAACCCGAACGCGGACTGCGCGGCAGGCTCCGGATGCGCCTCCTCCGCCGCCACAGCAGCGTCACTGCAGTCGTCCGGCTCGTCGAACCCTTGCAGCAGGTCGATCTCCGGCGGCGGCGCCTGCTGCAGCTGCGGTACCTGCGCTTGTGACTCGTGCTGGACCTGCTGCTGGTAGTTATAACTGAACTGCCGCCCGTGTTCCTCGTACGTGGGTGCGTGCTGCTGCTGCGGCTGAACGGGAGGGAGAGGCGCCATCTCTTGCGGCGGCGGTGGCGGCGGGACGAACGCGCTGATCACGTTCAGCACCTGCGCACACGTCCCCAGCATGAGCCCTCGCTCTCTCTCTCCCCACCAATTCGCCACTGGCTCGCGCACCTTCTCGGCGCGGCTACGCACGATGTCCTTGCGTGAGGCGGCGAGCGCCTGCAGCAGCGCGGCGCGCGCGTGGTAATGGCGCTTGAAGGGCTCGGCGTCTGCGGTCTTGAGCACCGCGTCGAGCACGGACAGCGCCTTGCCCTGTACCTGCCAGAGCGCGTGCTGCAGCTTGTCGTCCAGCAGCTCGCACACGTACGCGTGGTCGAGCGCCGGCAGGTGGCGCAGCAGCTTCTGCAGCACGTCGCGCGGCGGGAAGGACGACGAGCCCACGGATGAGCAGAGCTCCGCCACCAGCGCGCCTTCGAGGTCCCCGCCGGGTGCATACCCGGGCTGCTGCCCCGCGCCTGAGAAGCCTTGTTTCCAGCGCGCGGCCTGCGACTCGTACGCGGAGACCGCCGGCGCCGTGCGGCGCTGCTGGTACATGGAGAAGGATGAGGTGACGACGACGAGGACGACGACGACGACGTGAGCGACTTCGAGAATGAGCTTCTGAGACGAAGGGAGAGAGAGGGGTCGTGATAGTGAATAAAACGAGGTAAACCTGATACCACGACACCGAGTTCAGAAAAACACTGACGCCTGCTTCTGCAGCGGACCCGCGGCGGACGACGACGCGTTGCTGGAAGCCGCCTCTCCGATCCAGTTCTTGCGCTCGAAGACTTCCGACTGCTGCTTCGACGGCTGTCGAGGAGCAGGGGCGTCGAACTTGTCCTCGTCGGATTCCAAGTCGTCGACTTTGCCAAACGTCAGTCTTCGGAGGTTCGCGACACCGTCGTCGACTTCGTCCTCCTCGCTGTCGTCGTTCTCGTCATTCTCATCGCTGTTGTCGCTGTCGTCGCTGTCGTCCTCGTCGCCGCTGTTCTCCTCTTCGAACGCCTGGATGCCGTTGAACGCGAACTCGCCGTCAGCCAGCTGATCGAACGCGTCCAAGTCGCCCGAGTGCATCGACTCGCTCAAGTGGTCGAAGTCGTCGTTCGTCTCCGCCAAGCTCGCGCGCGACGCCACCGTCTCGCGGTCCGCTGACACCACCGACGAGAACGACGTGCGCTTCTCGAACATACCTCCGCCGATCCGACTCTGGTGCAGCGTGCGGCGACCGCTCGCGTTCTTCTCGCGGCGAGCTGCGCGCTCCTCGCTGCTCTTGACACTCAGCAGTCCGACCTCCTGCAATAGCTGCACGAGACACACGCGGTGCTTGAGCTGCGCGATCATCGGCTCCGCCAGCGACGCGCTCTTGATGCTCCAGAACATGTGCTCGCGCGTAATCTGACACGACGTGAAGAACTGGAACTTCACGCGCAGGAACGGAGACTCCGCATAGTCTTCCCACGCGCTCCGCGTGCCGTCGTCTCGGCTCGCGGTGTCCTGTCGGGGTTGTTCGCTCTCGCTCTGCGACTGCAGCACGTGACCCGCAGACTCTTTCGTGCGCTTGACAAACTGCCACGCGCTGCCGCTCACTGCGATCTGCTCTGCCTTGTACTGGCACTTCGCGAACTCTCCGGTCTCAACGCGAAGACGCGGAGGCTCGTCGTCGCCTTCGTTCGTCAAGAGCTCGAAAGCGAACGGCACGAACGAAGTCGTCTCGAGCTGCGACAGGTCCGACGGGAGCTCGAACAGCACTCTGGTCGCCGTGTTCTTAACGCGAAACTGCAAGCGATCGCTCGGGAGACCGTTGTGGGCGAACTCGCCGCCGTTCGCACTGTCTCCGTTGCTGTTCTCGTGCTCGAATGCGCCGTTCAACGTTGTATCGTCATCGATCATGTCGCTGTCGTCGTCACGGATCTGTTGGAGCTGATGCAGGAAGAACTTGGAGAACACCAGCGCGCCGTCTTCGTGCGTCAGCGCTGTTCCCGACGCTTTCCCTTCCTTCTCTTTCGTCCGTTTAGCAGGAGGAGCGACGTCGATCTGGCCGCTCCGAAGCTTCGCCAAGTCCGTCAGCGGGATTGTGAACGAGCCTCCGCACGGACCTTTGCACGCCACGTCGTTCACCTCGAGGAACATGGTGCTCGCGAAACCCGCTGGGATGCCGCCGTGAAAGACAGCGCCAAGGTCGTCGACGTTCGTCGTCACGTACCCCAGCACGCGACTGACTTTCTCGTACTGTTTGTCCAGTTCCGCGAGCTTGTTCTCGAGGAAGGTGCCGTCGCGCATCGAGTCCAAGTTCGACATCCCCACCGACATCGAGTCCATCTCTTGGCGCAAGATGCGCTGCTGCGTCGTGTAGTACGTCGCGGCGCCTTCGCACAGGTCGAGACGGAACGTCGCGTCTTGGAGAGTGACCGACATGTCGACTGGGTACTCGTTCAGCAGCTCGATGTTCTCGATGATGTCCGCGAACACACGAGAAGGTGGCGAGTACATCGCATCGACCGTGCGCCGCGACGACGCTCGCGGGGAAAGCAGCTCCATCGTCTGAGCCCAGAGCTCCAGCACCAACGCCTTCAAGTGCGGGAACGCCTTGAACTGCTCGAAGTAGTTCTGTAGGCTGCGAATCGACAAGCGCTTCGGCTCCGTGATCGGGCTGAACGCGAACGTTTTCTTCTTCGGCGCGAGCTCGGAGAGCGCCTTGAACACGCGGTACAGCGTCGTGGCCTCTTCGTGGTCGATACCCATCACCTCGCGCGCCTCCTCTGTCAGCTCTCGCTCCTTCGCCGACGCTTTGCCGCTCTCACTCAAGTCCCCGGGATGGAGCGCGGCGTCGTACAACGCCAGCTTCTTGCCCTTGATCTTGATCTCTCCGGACATCAGCAGCTGTGCGTCGCGCTTCTCGAGCAGCGGACCCAGCTCGCTGCAGAGCAGGTTCTGCGCCGCGTGGCGCACCAGGATCGGCAGCAAGCGATTGATGAGCATCTTCATGACCGTGTCGTGGTTCTGCCCCCTCTTGACGCTGTTTGCCTGCCGCTCGTAGTACACGAGACTCATGAGCTTGACGTGGAGCTCGTCCTGCGGCACGCGCCAGCCGTCGATCTCGTCGTAGACGAGCGGCACGTCCGCGATCAGCTGTGCCTCGATGTTCAGCTCGTCGCAGTGAAAGCGCGGGAGCAAGCCTTCGGTGGACACCGTGAAGTTCTTGGCGCGCAGCTTCAGCCCGTGGGTCGCCGGCGTCGAGAGGTGGAAGAATAGATGCGGTGCCGTCGCTCGCGTCTCGAGCGTGAACTTGGCGTAGAACGACGGGATCCAGATGTCGCCGACACCGATGTAGACGCCGTCGTTGCCGACGCGCAGCGCGTAGTCCTCCAGGTCCGGCAGGTAATGCTCGCGCTTGGCCTTCTCGACGCCGTGGCGCATCTGCTGTGACAGGTGGCGCAGCTCGACGTACTCCTGCCACACCGCGTGGTTCTCCGGACTCAGCAGCGCCGGGTTCGCGCGCATTCCCTCGAGCTTCTTTTCGATGCTCGCGCGCTGCTTACTCATGACGTCGATGCGCTTGAAGTTGGAGCTCTTGACGGCGTTCCACTGCCGCAGCTGCTCCTTCTGCTGCGCCTCGACGACGCGGTGCACCGCCTGCACGAGCTGCTGGATCCGCTCGACGTGCACTTGCGCGGTGTCCACGAGTGTGGTCGCGTCGCGTGCGGGCGGCGCCAAGCGCTTCTCCACGCGGCTGATGAACGTCGCGAGCGGCGTCGTCGCGCGCGTGCTCTCGAGCGCCTCGACCATCGCCTTGACGAGCAGCGCGGCGTCGCGCGCGCTCCGCGTAGTGAGCAGTGCGCTGCCCCGCAGCGTGAGGTTGCGCTCGATGTCGGCGACCGCGTACTCGCCGAGCGTGGCCTTGAGCACGGGCAGGCGGCGGAACGTGAGCACCGCCGGCAGCTGCGCGGCGAGCAGCGCATCCACCGTCGTGCGCGTGCTCGTGAGCGCGTCGCCGTCGCCGTTCACCGCGACGAGCACGTCGCCCGGCAGCACGAGCCCCGAGCGCTCGACGACGCCCCGCGGCGCGCCGGTGCGCTGGTCCGGCACGAAGCCCGTGACGACCATCTCGCCGTCCGCCTCCGCGAGCTTCAGGCAGAACGGCCGCGCGTTGCACAGGATCTGCACGCAGCCGCGCCCGAACGACGTCGAGCGCCGCGTCGCCGGCGAGTGCAGGAGGTGCTGCGCGGGTGTCGACGCGCCTCGCGGACGGAGGCTGCTGCTGACGTCGACGTCGTCATCGCCGCTCAGGAACTCGTGCAGCAGCTGCTTCCCGCTCGGCGACAGCAGCGGGTTACGCGCGCCAGCGGACGCGGTGGCGGCGGTGGTGGCGGCGGCGGATGGCGGCGAGAGCGTCGCGGACACGCGCAGCGCGCGCTCCATCGTGTCGGGGACGGTGCTGCTTGAAGCCGGCTGGAGGGATCGTGGCGACGTAAGAAAATATGAAAAAATGAACCCACGCAGTTGAGAGCGCTATAGTGATGAAAAGAAGAAAGCACGGTATTACTGCTCGACGATCATGGTGCAGACTTCGACTTCGTCGCGGCTTGCAGCGCTTCCTGGATCAACCACATGCTCAGACTCGGCTCGTGATGGATCGAGAGCGCTGGACGACTGTGGTCAGGTGCGCTCGCGTACGCCAGGAGATCCGTCAAGAAGTTCTTCCAGCGAGCTGGCTGCTCTTTCGCTCAGTCTTCAAGCGAGCTCACAATCGAACTCGCCGGCAGCTCGCGAGGCGAAGCACACGTCACCTTGTTGGCTTTTCGAGCGCACTGTTTGTGCCGCCGCCACCACTGTTGCTGCTGTTGCCGCCTGCTCTGCTCCTACGAACCATCGCGTCTGTGCTCTCGGCTGCCGTCCTGATGGAGCTCGACGACGTGGGTAGCGACGGGTTCACGCATCTCGGTGCGGCGTGCAGAGATGGCAGTGTGTGGAGAGTGCGATACCTGCTCAAGCTAGGCGCAAGTGTTGACGCGGCTGCTATGGATGGAGCGACTCCACTGCACATTGCCGCCCAGAGCGACCACGCAGAGATCGTGGAGCTGCTCCTGTCGAACCGGGCGGACGTCGACGCTGCGAATGTGGATGGAGCTACGCCGCTGTTCATCGCTGCTCACGGAGGCCACTTGGGGATTGCAGAGCTATTGCTGCGTCACCAGGCAAGCGTTGACGGAGAAACTGTGGACGGGTGGACGCCACTGCATGTTGCAGCTCAAAACGGTCACGTCGACGTCGTCGAGCTCCTCTTGACACGCCAAGCGAGCGTTGACGCGGTGAATGCGCGCGGACTGACGCCGCTGCACGGGGCTGTCCACAACGGCCACGTCAAGGTTGTAGCGCTGCTACTCAAGTACCGAGCGAGCGTCACTGGTGTGGGAGGGAACAAAGTCACTCCTCTGCATGCTGCTGCTCAAGCTGGACGCATCGCCATTGCCAAGCTACTAGTGCGCTATGGTGCGAGCGTCACTGCGGAAGACGAGAACGGGGTGACGCCGCTGCTCGTCGGTGTGCAGAACGACCATCAAGAGGTCGCGGAGCTTCTGCTCTCGCTCGACGTCTGCGCCGACGCGTCCGACACGAACGGCGCCACTTCGCTGCACGTTGCTGCCTGCAAAGGCCATCGGGGGATCGTGGAGCTGCTGCTGTCGAAGAAGGCAAATGTCAACGCAGTCGATGTGAACGGCATCACTCCACTGTATGTTGCCGTCCAGTTTGACCACGCGAGCATCGTGGGGATATTGCTGGAGAGTGGAGCAAGCGTTGACGCGACAGATGTTAGCGGAACGACTTCGTTGCACCTCGCCGCGCAGAATGGCTCTCAAGATATCGCAAGGCTGCTGCTGTCCCACCAAGCTACTGTCGACGCGGCGGTGACATCGAGCAGACTCACTCCACTTCTCCTTGCGACTCTCAACGGGAACACAGACGTCGCGAAGCTTCTGGTAGAGCATCAAGCAAGCGTCGACGCGGCAGATGTGAACGGAGCTACATCACTTCACTTTGCCGCACAGAATGACAACGCAGCGATTGCGGAGCTGCTGCTGTCAAAGAATGCGAAGGTCGACGCGCTGAACATGAGTCGCAGTACTCCGCTGCACGTCGCTGCCGAGAGCGGCCACAGCAACTTCGCGGCGCTGTTGCTCTCACATCAAGCGCGCGTCAATCAAGCGAACGCGTATGGAGCCACTCCGCTCTTCCTTGCTGCCGAGTCCGGGAACGAACGTGCAACCAAGTTGTTGCTGCAACACCACGCTGATGTCAACGCGACTACTGTGGAGGGAGCTACTCCACTGCACGCTGCAGCCGAATCTGGAAGCAGAGGTGTTGCAGAACTTCTGCTGGAGTCGCACGCAAGAATCGACGCGGCTACCGAAGACTCAAGAAGGCCGCTCCACTTCGCCGTCAAGAACGGACACATCGACGTTGTCGAGCTGCTGGTGTCACACAAGGCATGCATCAACGCACTGTCTGAGCAGGGCTGGACGCCGTTGTTCATCGCTGCCATGTATGGTTTCAAGGACATTGCGGAGCTGCTGCTGCTGCACCGAGCGGCGGTTGACGCGACAGCTTCGGACGGAGCTACTCCATTGCGCGCAGCGGTGGAATCTGGCAACAGAGACACCACGGAGTTGCTGTTGCAGTACCAAGCCGACGTCAATGCGACGATATCGGGTGGCGCCACCGCTCTGTTTGCTGCGACCCAGAACGGTCGAGCAGACATAGTCGAGCTGCTCCTGCAGCACCAAGCTGATGTCGACACAGCGGTCGTGAAAGGAGTGACTCCGCTGCTCATTGCTGCGCAATCCGGAAACAAGGCTATCACGGAGATGCTGCTGTCGCGCCAAGCACGAGTTGATCTGGAGACAGCTGATGGAGTCACGCCGCTGCACATCGCGTGTCAGAATGGTCATATCGATGTCGTGGAAGTGCTTCTCGGCAACCGCGCAAGAGTCGACGCGGTAAATGTGACTGGCAGAACAGCGCTTCATACTACTGCTGCTTCTGGACATCGCGGCGTCGCGGAGCTGTTGCTGAAGCACCAAGCGGACGTCCATGCAGTGACCTTGCGCGGGTGGACTCCTCTGCACATTGCTGCCTGGGATGGGGAACGTCAGATCGCAGAACTCGTGCTGGAACATCACGCGAGCGTCAACGCGACAGATGTGATCGGGTGGACTCCACTGCATATCGCTGTCTGGAAGAGCCGTCTGGACATCGTGGAGTTGCTACTGTCGCACCACGCAGACGCGGGACTGAATGGCATGGGAGGTGTCAGCCCCATTCTCTTAGCTGCAGAGATCGGCAATATGGAGATCCTTCGACTGCTTGTTGATGCCGTGCTCCAAGCGTCAATGGGAACTACACCATCAACTGAAGCAGCAAGACCACAAGCGGATGAAATCACAGACAATGGCGCTGGCATCCCGCACGGCAAAGTATCCAGCGTTGTGCATCCGCGAAGCGCTGCGTCGAGACTGGATGTTGCTGACAGCAATGGGAACACACCTATGCTCGCTGCAGCGAGGACCGGTAACTTCGATGCGGTGCGACTTCTCCTGCGCGCCGGAGCTTGCGTGCATGCTCGCAGCAGTGTGGACGGCGAGACAGTGCTGGTGTCTGCTGCGCGGCGCGGCAGTGCTGGATTCGTATCGACGCTGCTCGAAGACGGCTATCTGACTATCGTGGGTGCCGGCGATGTCACCTCCGTCTTCGACGACACAAGCGGCGGTGGCAAAAGCAGAAGCAGCGGCGTCGGAGAACAAAGTTTGCTCCTCGCGGCGACGCTGCAGACGCTGCGCGAGTTCGGCTCCGAGACGCACGAGTTCTACGCGGTGTGGATGCGAGTGGTGGAGCGACTGGCGCGGTT
>JAASFS010000401.1:0-19291 GCA_023333865.1 Globisporangium perplexum | reverse complement strand
GCGCGCGGCGGACAGCAGGTGTCCGGAAGAGATCCTGGCGTCTCCACTCGTTCGGTCTGCAGCGAGTGCCAGCAGCGCGTTCGTGAAGGGTGGCAGCTCGAGAGGCGCCATCAAGAGCTCGTCGAGGCACCCGACATCGAAAGGTGAGGAGGAGAAGGAGGTGGAATGCATACACGCCTCTCGCTTGCCGTCACCGCCATCGACAGAGCGCTTCTCCGTGCTAAAGAGGAAGAACATCCGTTACAGCACGACCGCGGAGTTGCCCCAAGCAGTAAAGTCTGCTGTGCTGTTTGGCGATTTGTGCCGACTATTTCGAGTCATTTTGGTACTGGCTATTTAAGGGTCAAAGGGTTGTCATCTGATGTGGCCCTTAAATAACTGCTTCTAAATTCAAGAGCCGAACACATATACCTAAAACAATGAGTCAATAAAACTTCAACTTATCTCTCCAGCCAATCAGACCTTTCCACCTCAGTCCGAACTTATTACTGTTATGTTCGGATTGTCCCCACCGAACTCAATAGTGCCAAAATTCAGGGTCCTCGCTGATCTATTTTTTCACACAGTCATTTCATCGAGGTCAAGCTCAAGCCTGTATTCCTCCCCTCGCCAGACGCCAGCAACATGGCGCGTGTCGTGCTCGGGCTGCTCGCGTGCGCCGCTGCCGCCACCGCTTCCTCAGCTGCCAGCAGCAGCGACAGCGCGCCGACAGCGCCGAGTGGCTTCTCGCTGCAACTGCACCGCGGTGCCGCGCCGCTCCCCGCGCGAAGACGCCGCGCGCAGACGCTGGATGGCGAGCGCGAGGTGGTGCCACTCAAGCCGGGGCTCGGCACGCACTTCGCATGGGTGTACGCCGGCACGCCGCCGCAGCGCGCGTCGGTGATCGCGGACACCGGCAGCTCGCTCATGGCGTTCCCGTGCTCCGGCTGCGACGGCTGCGGCAGCCACACGGACGAGCCCTTTATGATCCCGAACTCCACGTCGCTCGCGCACGTTACGTGCAAGGCCGCGCCCGCGCTCTTCCGCTGCCGCGACTGCGGCACCGACCCGGCGACTGCCATGTGTTCCATCTCCCAGGTCGGCTAGGAATCTGCTGCTGCTGCTGTTGTGACGAGGAGCTCTGAGGTGGACAAGGGGACTGAGGGCGGTGAGTTGTGTGGCGTGTACAGGCGTACATGGAAGGAAGCAGCTGGGAGGCGACGGTCGTGGAGGACGTCGTGTACCTCGGCGGCGAGGACAGCGCTGACGACGAGCGCCTGCGCGGCATGTTCGGCACGCACTTCAAGTTCGGGTGCCAGCGCAAGGAGACGGGTGCGACCGGACGGCTGCCGCTGCTGGTGCAGCTCACAACGCTGACTGTGGGCTGCAGGACTCTTCATCACGCAGGTCGCGGACGGCATCATGGGGCTCGCGAACAACGGTAGGTGCTGCGCTCGTGCGGATCTGCTCCGTTGGTTCTGCGGCTGACGCTGCGCTCTCGCCGCGCGCAGGCGACAACATCGTCGCCAAGCTGCACAAGGAGAAGAAAATCCCGGCCAACCTCTTCTCGCTCTGCTTCGCGGACGGCGGCGGGTCGATGGCGATCGGCACGCCCAACACCGTCCAGCACAGGGGCGAGGTCGAGTACGCCAAGCTCGCCAAGGACACGATGCGCACGTGCGTGAACCAGCGCGCACGTCGTCAGTTTTGTGGACTTTGCTCGGGTGTCTGACGTTCGGCGCGCCACCACTGCTGCGTGTTCGGCAGGGACTTCTACAACGTGAACCTGCGGGATGTCCGCGTCGACAACGTCTCGATCGAGGCGCCAGCTAACAGCTTCACCCACGGCCACTTCATTGTGGACAGCGGCACGACGGACTCGTACCTGCCGAGCTCGATGAAGAGCAGCTTCGAGGCTGCGTTCAAGAAAGCCACGGGGCTGGACTACGAGGCGTCCGGCGGTGGCTGCAAGGGATACAACGACGAGCAGCTCGCGAAGCTCCCGAACATCCAGATCGTGCTCGAGGCGGAGAACGGCGCCGACCTCGTGCTGCAGGTGCCGCCAGACCAGTACTTGATCCAGGAGAAGGGTCACTACTGCGCGAATGTGTTCCTGACCGAGTTCTCCGGCGGAGGTGCGAGCGAACTAGTGGTGCAGCTGGCTCGGGACTCGCGCAGTGTGGTGGTGGCGTTGGCGCTGACTGGTTCGCGGACTGGTGATGCTGCGTGCAGTGATCGGAGCGAACATCATGCAGGACCGGGACGTGATCTTCGACTGCGACAACCACCGCGTGGGCTTTGTCGACGCCGACTGCACGTATGTGGAGAACGACAGGGACGCGCTGGCGTCGTCACCTCCGCCGCGCGATCACCCGGCGCCAGGCGTCGTCGCGAGCAGCGAGACGAAAACGAATGCGTCATCGACTACTCCTCCGATAGCCCCGAGCGCTGCGCCGACCAGTGCGCCAGCTCCGGTGGCGACTTCTACACCACCAACGTCAGCACCGGCGCCAGAGCCAGCACCGTCCTCCACGCCAGAGCCAAAGACGACTGCTCCGACTTCGACGCCGGCAGCGACTTCTTCGCCGACGTCGACCCCAACTCCCGCTGATGTAGAGACGCCGGAAGCATCAACCACGACAGCACCATCCAGTGGGTCGGCGAACACGAACGCTGGTCACACGGACCACGAGGAGGTGGACGAACACCCGGTGGTGCTCACCGTTGTGGGGACGGTGCTCGTCGCGGTGTTCCTGCTGGTTGTCGCGGCGTCGATTAAGATCAACCGCAAGAAGAAGGACCACAACTGGAGTCGCGTGAAGGAGAACGAGGAGGAGGAGGAAGAGGAGGAGGACGAGGAGCTCGGCACGCGCACTTCGAGGAAGTCGTCCCACGGCAAGCAGCTTCGCTCGGACGAAGTCGGCTCGGACGACGACGACGACGACGACGAGGACGAGATCTTCGACCGCTCGTCCCACGACCAGGAGGATACGAAGCACGACACGCGTATGCTCGAGCGGCTGTAGAGTCGACGACGACCAAGTCGCCCTGCAGCCGCGCTAGAGCGCGTGTCTGCCAGTTCACGTTTGAATGCCTTTCGCCATGCCACCACCACCACCGCCCTGCCTGCGGCATGCTCTGTGCGATATTTGCCGTCTTCGGAGCGCTTGTCGGTTGCAAGCGCACTCATCCGTGAGCCAACGCTGTTCTGACGGGTGTCGACGGTCGGGCTTCTTATCCTGCGGCAGTCCTCGCGATCTGGTACACCGAGCGAGGAGAGTACGCACTCACTGGAGCCCCGAAGACGTAGGCGAGAGGCAACGCCTCAGAGCGGAAGCGGACGTGCTCGTTGCCGCTGGTCGGGACTCGCAGCAAGAGATGGCGGCGATCGACGCAAGAGCGCTCGTCGTGCCGCTTTTCGTCACTGCCGGGTGCGATCATGTGCTGCGTGTGCTGTGTGTGCTGGCGCTCGCTAAGCCTCTCGAACTTGGTTGGCGCAGCACACATCGTGCTTGGGTGGACGTGGGGACACCACCGCAGCGCGTACCGATGATCGTGGATACCCGCGCGAGCGTCACGACGCTGCTGTGCGCTGGACTCGATACGAGTTCGTCCACGTGGACTCGTGTGAAGTGCGGCACGCCCTGTGAGATCGCGCAGGCGAGTGTGAAGCAAATGCGAGGCGCTTTCGAGAGGAGTCGGTTTGCTGAGCGATGTGACATACGTGTGGCTCCAGAGTAGCAGCGCTGGCACCATCGCTGCGACCATTATCGAGGACGTCGTGTCGCTGGAAGATGGACCTGGCGAGCGCGATGCCAGCCGTACAAGGAACGCGTCGATGCAGCTCACGTTCAGCTGCCTCACAGGTCAGTCAGGTCGGCATTGCGGCATCGCCTAGAGCTCGCTTTGACGCTCTGGATCTGTGTCGGAGGAGCGCAGCAGCAACGCAAGATGGGGGCGCCGTTCTCGGACTCGCGAACAGCGGTACGAACCTTGTCGGCTTGGTCGCCTTAGCGCCAATGCCTCCGCAAACTCTGACACTGACAGTCCGACAGACACGACGCTCGTCGCGAAGCTCCATCGCGAGAAGAAGATCCCACACCGACTGGTCTCTCTCTGCTTCCTCCCGAACGGCGGCACGATGCGCCTCGGTGCAGTGGACGCGGCAACTCACAGTAGCCGCATGGCTTTCGCCGCGCTCGCCCCCAGCACGTACGTCACCGCAGCTCGACTCAGCATGCAGCTGGGTCACGCTCTCACGCTCCGACGGCGCTCCGACACAGGAACATCTTCAGCGTTCGCCTCAAGGACGTGCAAGTCGCAGGCAGCTCGATCGAGACGCCCCCGGCACTGACCAGCGCTCCGACTCATCTCTTGGCAGTCAGCAGCGCGGCACCACACACGCAATTCCCGGTCGCTCTGCGCGCTGCACTCCAACGCGCGTTCGAGAGAGCTGCCGGACTGCCAATGCTTCCGAGCGAGCGAGCTTCGCTGTCGACTCCGCGATGCACGCGAGGCTACTCTGCGCAGCAAGCGGCGCGACTCCCGTCCATCCAGCTCGTCCTTGTGGGTGACGAAGGAGACGACACAATTCTGGAGCTGGCACCGGCACACTACTTGGTGGCTGAAGGTGCCGATCGCTACTGCGTCGGACTCTCCTTCACGGAAGAGCAGCATGGGGGTACGTCGCATTTCGCTGGCTGGGCCGAGTGGCGGGCTGATCGGTCTCACACGCGGTGCTGTTCCTGCGCACGCTGCCAGTCATTGGCGCGGACGCGATGCTGCATCGCGACGTCGTCTTGGACAGCGAGGGCGGCCGTGTCGGCTTCGCGGACGCAAACTGCGCCTACGATCCGCGCATCTCGGCCAGCAGTGTCGACAGCGAGGGCTCAGCTTCGCTTCTGCCGCCCGCCGACGCTTCTGGCAGCCTCGATTCGAGCAGAGGTGCAGCGTCTTCTGCTGATGCCGGGGCTGCTCTCTCGAACACGAACTCGGACGCAAGGCTATCGACCGCTGGCGACACCGGAGGCAGCCACACGCTCGCGTACGTGTTGATCGGCGGCGCGGTGTGTCTCGTTGTCGTAGTCGGCGCGATCGTAGTGGTGGTGGTGCGGCGAGCGCGACGCCGAAGAGCGAGCGAGCGCCAGAGTCAACGCAGTGGACACCGCAGTGAACACCGCAGTGGACACGCTGTGCGAGGTGGTGCAGGTGGGCGATCGATGAACCGAATCAGCGACTTCGAGGCTGCCAGCGACTACCACGTCCTCGGGGGTGACGACGGCGCACTCGGCGGCGCCACCGACGACGACCCGAGCGCGTCGTTCGTGACACCGCACTTCCTCGTTCACTCGCCGACCGCGCTCATCTCGCGCAGCCCGCGCAGTCGGATCCTCGAGGAGACTGCGCCGGATCTCGCGTTCGACGAGACGTGGCGCAGCAGCTCGAGGCACTTCGGGCTGCGCGGCAGCGAGGGAACGTGAGAACCTCGTCTCGACCGCTGCCACGCACAAGACGCCCACGCAAGCCCGCAGCTTCGCCACACTTGAATGGTACATGGAATTCGTCGACACCGTCATCTCTTGGTCGTGCAGGCGCTCCGCCGTTGCTCTGCTCTGCCAGTCACGTCGTCGTCCGTCTTGATGCGAAGTGCGACGCTGCTTCGAGTCGCCTTCCGCTTTGCTGTCTAGGAGTCACACGCGTGGGAGGAGACCTCTACACCGCCTCGTCGTTGCCTGGAGCTGAAGCTTCGGGCGGCGTCACCCCACTCGACTGCCGCGTGTTGCTTCCGCTCTCGTCGTCCTCGTCGTCGCTGCCTATTGTGAACTTTGGGGACAGAACGCGCTGCCGTCGCGGTGGGGAGCGCACTGCGGTGGTGCTCGTGGTCGAGTCGGGGGCCATGTTGTCGTCGTCTTCGCGGTCGGTGTCGTCCGCGCTAAAGTCCTCCTCCTTCGGCGTCCCCAGCGTCGAGTCGCCCGGGACCGCATACCACGACCGCTCTTTCATCCGCCTCCACACCACCGCGACCAGCACGATGCCGACGAGCGACACGATCATGATCTCCGCGAAGAAGCTGCCGTAGTGGATCGAGTCCAGCGGGTTCTCCTTGCTCTTAGCCGTTGCCGACGCGCCGTCGACAGTCGAGGTCGCGGTAGCGGTCACGTTCCCGCCTGGGATGTCAGTCGCGGGTTGGCTGGAGCCAGCGCCATCTACCGGCACGCAGGAATGGAGGAGTCTGTCAGCTACGCGAGCAACGCAACGAGTGGAGTGCGTACAGCAGGCTTCGCACCGCAGTCCGCCTCGGCAAAGCCCACGCGCTTGTTCTCTGTGTCGAAGATCACGTCGTATCCCACCATCGTGCTGGCGCCGAGAACTGCAGCCACACACGCGCAGGAGTGCCGCCCTCTCAGTACCTCGTGGGCAGTAACGCATCCACCCACCTGCGCTGGCTGCGCAACGCACCTCCGCCACTGCGCTCGGAGAAGTGGAAGTTCCCGTAGTAGTACTTGCCGTCGTCCGAGACCGTCAGATACTTGTGCGGCGGGATCTCGAGCTCCACGTCCTCGCTGCCGTTGACGCCCTCGAGCACGATCGTGATGTTCGGGAGCTGCTTCAGATCCCCCTGGCTCACGTCCATCTTGTTCTCGTTGTACGCGACCCCCGCTGCCCGCTCGAACTCGCGCAGGAACGCTCTCGAACCGGAGGACACGAAGAACGTGTCGGTCGTGCCGCTGTCAACGATCACGCCCTTGCCCGAGTTGAGCTCCGACGCGCTCAGCCCGAGCGTCTTGCCGGCGACCCAGATGTCCTTCACCTTCACCGGGTACCACCCCGAGCTGTCTGCGACCAGCGGCGTGTACGCGACGTCGGTCGAGTGGTGCGTGAAGTCCACACCGCCCAGCACGAGGCTGCCGCCGGTCGCGCCGAAGCAGAGCGAGAACACGTCCTTCTCGATGCGCTTGGCGTTCACCATGTGCGCCATGACCGTCGCCTTGTGACGCCCCAGCCCCATGATGCCGTTCTCCTTCTGGCTGATGAACAGGCCTGGCGCCGCCCAGCACCCAGTAACATGTCCAGAGCGTGTGTGAGTGTCTGCGCACCGTCGGCGACCACCACCTGCCCGCCCACCCGCCCGCACCTGTCTCCTTCGTCTGGCACCCGAGCGGGAAGCGCACGCCGTAGTGGCGCATGATGAAGTCCGCGTCTGCGCCGGAGAAGCCGCCGACCCACACGATCTCATCCACCACCACCGCCTGCCACATGCTGCCCTCCGTGTAGCTCTGCCCGCGCACCAAGCGCACCGCCAACCAGGCGTCAGCCCCTCCCCCCACTCGTTGCCACCCCGAACGCGTCGCGTGGACGCACCTGGCTGATGTAGCACCGGTCCTCCGCGCACGAGCTGCACGAGAAGTCGCGGCACGCGGCGAACTTGGCGGTCGTGGACTTGGTGATGTCGAAGTACGGGTCCGTGTGGTCTCCGCAGCCCTTGCAGCTGGCAGCAGCATCCGTGCCCAGTTAGCCCCACTCGCCCGGCCAGCAGCCATCCCCATAACGCTGTACTCACGACGAGCACGGGAGCGCCGTCAGGTGGCTGCCCGTGTCCACGATCACCGACGCGCGCTGCGCCGGGACGCCCAAGTAGAGCTCCGCGTAGTGCGTCCTGATGACACACGTCGCGTCAGCTGCACACACAAAATCAACCGCGCAGCCTCGTTGCAGCGAAACAGATGACGCACCCGAGCCCCACGCGCAGCGGCGCCTCGCTGTACACGACCGCCGACGCGTTCGCGGTCGCGTTCGCCGTCGCAATTGCGCTGTCGTCGTCCGCCAGGCGCCGCCGCACGCGCTGCTGCTGCTGAGACAGCGGAGCGGTGCCAGACGCGCGCACGAGCGGCATTCTCAGTACCTGCTGGGCCGGGACCGACGCCTGCAGCAGTCCCGCCGGGAGCGCCAGGAGGACGACGAGGAAGAGAGGCACGCGCATCTTGATGCTCGAGCAGGTAAAAGTGGGGCCATTTCAGCGAAATTAGTCTTTTGGTGTGGACGACATGAAATACTCCGAATACAAGAGCGGTGATATCTGGGACATCGTGTCGGAGACATCGGAGGTCTCAGGAGAATCGGAAGTCACCCGCAGCGATAGGTACTCCAGACAGACCGCTGCTTCGCCCAGCAGCTTGTGTTGGAAGACCAAATACAGCAGTTCTTCTTGCGCCCCTCGCCTCGTGGCAGCAGACTCACTCTGCAACTCGGCACCTTGGTGACACCAGATCCGAACTCTCCGAATCACACCTCGAGACCGAGACGAGAGTCGCGACACGCATCATGCCCCCCACGCAAGGGACTCTGCGTGTGCTCTGCCTCCATGGGTTCCGCACGAACGCGCGCGTGATGGAAGATCAGACGCGTGGCCTGCGTGAGACGCTCGGACCCAACACCGAGTTCGTATACCTGAACGGACCGTTCGAGGCAGAGGACAAGGCAGTCGCGATCGTCGAGGAGCAGTACGGCGACTCGCGGCCGTTCTATGAGTGGCTCCAGTACTATCCGCACGACAGTACGCAGTCGACGAATCTCTCGCCAGCCGAGATCGCACGCATTCGCGCGAAGACGGGCTGGGACGACGACTGGCCGCTCAACTACGGCGGGGTCGACATCGCACTCGCGCACCTGCACGCTAAGCTCCGGAGGCTTGGTCCGTTCGATGTCGCAGTCGGGTTCTCGCAGGGTGGCGTGTTGCTCACGATCTTCGCCATGTGGAGTCTCCAGAACTTTAACGCGCGCTGGTGGAAGCTCATGGTGACCGTGACGACGAGCCGAATCCACGGTGCGAACTGCAAGCCGCTCTTCTTGACGCCGGACGGCCGCGACATCCTCGTGCCGTTCCCGTCCGTGCACCTGATCGGCAAGAAGGACCCGGATCGCCTCGAGTCCGTCAAACTTGCCGCGATGTTCGACAGCTTCCCCGCCGGCGCGCCGACAGGCAAAGTCGTGCTCGAACACGAAGACGGCCACCAGTTCCCATCATTCAAGCGCCACAAGCAGCTCTACGAGACCGTCGCGAAGGTCATGAACCAGTACCGTAGCCGCAGGCCGAGCGATGTGGTAGTCATGCAGGCAGCGTCAAGGTTGTAGGCTGCCGAGGTTGGCGTTAGTTGGTTTGCTCGCTCTGATCTCATTATGTGTCGAGGATCTCGCAGCAAGGAGGTCTCCTGTACTCGACCTGTCCATACCCAGTCTCACGCGGTCGCTCCAGTTCCCAAACGCGATGGCCACGTGCCACGTGCCGGCTAGGCTTTGAATCGATCCATTCGGTGACGTGGTGGAGCGCCTCCGCCTTGTACAGCTGCGCCAGGTTGCTGCAGGCTGGAGCATTTGCCTCCTGCGTGGTGAGGACGGTTCCGTTCGCAGCGCAAGTTCGTGTGAGACTCGGTCGACACGTCATCGAGTGCGTGGTGCCTGGGCTCCTCGATCTTTTCTCCATCCATTTCTTTCGTTGTTGCGCTTTTCGTTCCCGGTCGATCTGGCGTGATGCCAGTGTCGACTCGCGCGTTCCTGGACGCTGCAGCGCGCGGGGACACAAACGTAGTGGACGCGTGGCTGCGCAGCGGTGGCGACGCGAACGCGGCGGGCGGGGAGGGGTGGACGGCGCTGCACTACGCGGCGGCCCGCGGTCACGTGCGGGTGCTCGAGCTCCTCGCAAACGACAGCCGCCTGGATCTGAACACCGTCACCATGTGCGTGCTCGTGGGTGTGTATGCTGCGGCGTAGCGCAGTGTACGAGCTTACCGCGCTCTGGTTAGGACGGGATCGTCGGCGCTCGGGTTGGCACTCGCGCGCCACAGCAATACGATGATCCGCCTGCTGCTCGTTCGCGGGGCTTCGCGGTTCACGATCCGTGCGTGCGCTTGCAAGTGGATGGCGGGCGAGCGATACCTGCGGCTCCTTGATGGAGCGTCACTGAACGGGTGGGTCGCTTCTGCGTGCGCGCTCGTGTGGATGCAGCGGAGTGGCAGCTCGCAAACGCGTCGACAGCGCCATGGATGTGGCTCGATGTCAAGCACATGCTCTCGCCGCAGTGGTCCGTGTGCTGGAGTCCGGCGCTGCATGCCAAGTTCCCTACAGACCAGCGCGAGAAGTGTCGCCTCGTCGTGTTCGCGAACACGCTCGCGCTGCGTCGATCTGCACACCCGAGGTGGACACCGGACTCCTTATCCCTGACGCTGTCGACGCGCCTGGCGATCCCCGGAGCAGCGAGTGTGCTCGAGTACGGTAAAGCAGTCGTCTACGTGATTCGGCTGGTGAAGCGCAATGTGTTGGTGTGGCTGGGGATCTCAAGAAGCTCGGGCTCCAGCGAAGGAGGAGCAGACGCCAGTGGCAGTCGATCTCTGTCGCTGTCGCCCCAGTCGCGCCGCTGGATCTACCTGCCGCTGCCGCTCGTGCACCGGATCCTCGAGTTCGCGGTGTTCCTCTGGTGACGCGAAGCAGAGCGCAAGAGTTCCAGCACTTGACGGCGCGCAGTTCGCTCTCGTGCGTCGCCGCCACGCTCGCAAGGCTGAAGGAGTCAAGGACGAGGACGCGAACGAACAAACGAGCGAGCAAGTGACGTCGCCGTCTGTGACGCTCGGCGCCGCGAACGAAATCGGCGTGTCAGCGAGGAGATTCGCGCTCCGAGCGCGAGCGAATCTGCTCGTCGCGTTGCGAGCGCCATGGTGCCGAGCTCGAGCCCGAACTCGCGTGAGTTGACGCTGAACGCGAGCACAGCAAGCACAGCGCAGAGGTCAGGCTATGGAGCGGAACCCTGTCATCGACCGTGGTTACATTTTGCTGGTCAATGCAGGCTTGAGCACCGCTGGCCAGAGTTCGCGCACTCTCCACACACTCGCTCGCTCGGCAGGAAACAGGTGGCTGGGATCCTGGTCATACATGGCACCTGCAGCATGGGCATGGAGTGCGAGGCAGGCAACGATGTCGTCGTAGGTGGTGTTCGGGACAGGTCGAACTGCAACAAAGAATCGGAGTTAAGCGGAGATGTTAGTCGATGAGTGGCCACACAAGAGACGAGACGAGCGTCGAGTTGTCGAGAGAGCCGCGATCTGCTGGCACTTGCTGGCACTTGGTCCTCGCCTCGAGCCGAGCATGCTGCTGCAGACTGGAGGGAGGTCTTTGCCTCATGCATGGAGAGGACAATTCCGATCGCAAGTGTGTATGTGAGCCCGGCCAGCCTCTCTTCACGCTTTCGGCAGAGCTCGCTCGCTCGATCTGGCGCTTGCCTTGGTCCCTCGAAAACCAGAGCTGGACAGCGTCTGTTTGTTTGTTTGCTTGGACTGGGGGAGGGCTGCAATACACAACGCGCATGTCAGCATGCGCCGACGAGCGCATGCCTGCATCGAGCTCCGCGAGCATGAGCAACTCGGGCTTGAGTCTCCATTCGCACAGCGCGTGTATCTTTGCAAAAGTGGATTCCTAATACCGATACAAAAACCAAGTGAAACGCCCTACCGCGCAGCGTATTTAACACGCACACACGCAGACAGGGAGGGATTGGTGCGAAAAAAGAACCCCCAATGAGCGCGCGCCGAGCTTTTCTCAAGCCGACCATTGCCTTTATCCATCATTGTAAGGTGTTGCTTGTGGTTGCTTGTTGTTGGCGGTCTCGCTCTCTCGCTCTCGCTCTCGCTCGCCGTGGACACCTAGAAACTAGAGGCTAAAGTGCACGCTACAAGGTCCCTTTTTGGTCGTTTAGTCTCACACTCTCATTGGACTTTTTCAACCGGATTGCGGCGGTTATCGCACTTTTCACTCAAGCGACCTTCGCACGACCCGCCGAAGGGGGATGGACGATCAGATGTCGACCGAAGGTCGCACGAACCTCAAACACACTCAAACACTGGCAGTCGCCATTATTGCCCCCGCCAACCACTGCGACAAGCTCCGCCGCTGCCGCCGCGCGCTTGCTCCATAAGGTCGCTCTCTCTCGCTCTTACTCGCCATCGGAGACCGCCGCCGCTCAGCCTCGCTCGAGTCGTCGGGGGACCAAGCAGATCGCAGCAGACAACAACAGCAGCAGCAGCAGGAAGCACGCTGACGGTACGCCGCTGGATGCATCTCTCGCGGTTTGTATGGGTGTTTGTATGGCGCGCGAATCTCCAGCGAGCCCGCAGCTGGCGCGCGGGTGGGCGTCGGGGAAAAAAAGGAATGCGCCGCCGCCTTCGCCTTCCTTCGCCCTGCGCTGCACGCGCTGTGTGGCGCCGGCGCTCAGCGCGCGCCATTCCGCGACTCGGGGCGAACTGCCGAAGGTGACGGTGCTGACGCTCGCCGGTGGCGGTTCTGCTCGTGGTGGTGCCGCAGTGACACTCGCAGCAGCAAGCAGCACATCTTGTCGTCCGGAGTCCAGCGCGAGCGAAGATGAAGTTCGGCAAAGTGCTGCAGCAGTCGATGCAGATGTCGTCGAGCGCGTGGGAGCCCCACTGGGTGGACTACAAGCAGCTCAAGCACATCATCAAGGACTGCGCGCACATCCAGAAGGAGGAGAAGCTCCAGGGCGACAAGCTCGTCAAGACGAAGATCAAGCCGTCCGCCAAGGAGGACAACGACAGCATCCGTGCGTGCGGCTCGGCTCGGTGGCAGCTGCTACTGCGTCGGCGCCGCCGGACTCACCCCACCCATCCGCGGGTGCGACCTCGTGTGTGTGCGTGCAGGCAAGTCGCCGGACGAGATGAACTTCTTCCGGACGCTGCGCGTGGAGATCAAGAAGATCGCCGACTTCTTCGTGCAGGAGCAGGCCAAGCACACGAGCCAGGTGACGGCGATCGAGCAGCTCTCGAGCGAACTTAAGGTGCGTGCATGTGTGTGTGTGTGAGGTGGCGGGTGGACGGTAGACGCGTGACGGACGTCGCTCTGCGTGCAGCTGGCCCCAAAGCCCGAGACGAAGACCGAGCTGATGAAGAAATGCGTGACACTGTATAAGGAGCTGCTGCTGCTCGAGAACTTCGCGGTGATGAACTTCTGCGGCATCTCCAAGATCCTCAAGAAGCACGACAAGTGGACCGGGTACGCGACGCGCCACAAGTTCATGCACACGATCCTGATGAAGCAGCCGTTCGCGACGTACGTGCCGCTGCTGCAGATGATCGACCGCCTGGAGCACATTTTCATGGAGGCCACGGGGTCGAGCATCGAGCACCACGACGCGCAGAGCGGTCGGCGCGGCGGAGGTGGCGCGGGCGGCTCGTTCTCGAGCGGGACCCGGGGCGGCTCGTCACCGTCGAACCAGAACAACATGAGCGGCCACACGAGCAACAGCTATCACACGCCGGGGAACTCGCCGCCGCCGTCGGCGGGAGGGAGCAGCAGCTACGGCGAGTACAAAGCCAGCGGCGACCAGCGCTTGCGAGACCTTTCGCCGCGCTCAGACGACTCGGTGCCGCTCACGGAAGTGCAGTCGCTGCGAGGAGATGCTCGGCAGTTCAAGCAGATGGAGAGCGTGGGCGACTACGACGGAGACGAGGACGACGACGGTGAGGACGACGACGACGAGAGCGGGTTCCCGGACGACGACGTGTCGGTCACCGCGTCGGCAGCGACCAGCAGCGAACCGGCGAGCAGCGCGGTCGCCGCCGAGGAGACGCCGGCGATCTCGATCGCAGATGCCAAGCCGCGCGCGTTCGGCACCGGGAACCACTCGGACAGCGACGCTGCGGCGATCGCGATGCTGTCGATGAAGGGGCGGGGCGGCGGCGCGAGCAGCGACGGCGGCAACAGCAGCGGGCCGGACGGACGCCGGTTCAAGCGCAAGGCGTACGCGCCGCTGGCGGCGAACGGGAAGCGCAAGATGAGCTTCGCGACGATCCTGAACTAGGCGGCGGGTCCGTAGGGTAGTGAGTGTGGCGGAAGCCGTGGGGGCGACGATGAACATTAGGAGGACGCGCAGACCGGAGACCAGGCGACGACGACGGCGGCGGGTGGGTGGCGACACGATAGAATGGAAAACGCAGTCGATTTTGTGGCTCCGACGGTGTCGCGGTCCGCCGATGTCGCCTCGCCGCTTCCCCCTCCCACCCACGAGCTCCGGGCTGCCGGAGCCGATCGACGCCAGTCACTTGGTCTTCTATCGGACACAGCAGCTGCCGGCGCGCGTCGCCCGAGCGCGTCACGCGTAGCGGCCCACCAAAAAGAAGATGATCGCGCACACGAGTAGGTGGAAGAGCCCGAACGCCTGCGCGCGCGAGTCAGAGCGTCAGTCGGGCGGCCACGCAGGAGAAAGAAGCGCCGCGCACGAGACGCACCGCCGGGTCCTTCGCGCTGTGGCCTTTCAGTCCGACCGCGTCGTCGCTGCCGCCGCCGCCGCCGCCGCCTGCTCCCGGCTTGCGGTTGCGCAGCGTCGATCCGCCCGCGGCGGCGTCGTCCGTGAGCTTCCGCGCGCGCTGCGCGTCTGAATTTGCCTTCTGGAGCAGCTGGCGAGTGCAGAGCGAGAGAGAGAGAGAGAGACATACACGCAGTCAAGGAAGCCAGGGAGGGTGACGGCGGTGACTCGCAGCGCAGGCGGGTGGCGGGTGGTGGGGAGGATATGTCTTGTCCAAGTCGGTCATGAGCACGTCGCGCTGCGCTGTGAGCTGCACCGTGAACGCCACGAGCTCGTCGTACTTCTTCCGCAGCGCCGCGACGTCCGCCGCCGGGTCCTGCACGAGCGCACGAAGCGGCTGCTGTCAGCAAGCACCAGAGCGACGCTGGTGCCTCGCAGGCGGCCAGTACCTTGATCACTGGGCCGTCCGCCTTGTGCCCCGCCGCCGCCTTGTCCGCCGCCGTCTCCTGCAGCAGCGCCGCCGTGAGCTGCGCGGGGGTGGCGACGTCCGCGTCCGCGCTCGCGGCATCCGCCTTGGGCGGCAGCAAGCTGTTGCTGCTACTGTAGATGCTGCTCTTGGACGGGAAGCGCGAAGCGAGCGGGCTCTCGTCCTGCTGCTGCTGCGCCGGCTGCGGGTCGTCGTGCTGCACGAAGCGGCAGCGCAGCTTCTTGTTCGCGAGGCTCTTCTTGTCCGTGCGTGCCCACATGTTCGTGAGCTCGTCCGCCATCTCCTTGGCCGACTTGGTCTTGACACTCTCGTAGAACACGTCGTCCGCGAAGATGCTCTGCACGAGGAACTTGTCGTTCGCGAGCCCGCGCTCCGAGGGCTCAAGCCGCAGCAGCTCGTCGCAGTCGCGCTGCTGCAGGATGACCATGATGGACGCCGAGCCGTTCGGCCCCAGCATGCCCTGGTTCGGCCGCACGAGGTAGCGCAGCGGCCGCGTCGTCTTGACTTTGAACGCGATCTTGCGGCTCTCGGACACGTTGCGGATCGTAAGCACAGCCTGCGGCGCCGTCTGCGCCTGCAGCGTGAACGCCAGCGACTCAGCCGGGTCCAGGATCACGCTCGAGTTAGGCGCGAGCGCCACGTCGACGTCCGCCATGCCGGTAGCGTCGGGGAGGGGGGAAGGAGGGAGGAGTCCGAGAGGGAGGGAGCGACGCACACGCAGCGGTCAGGAGGTCGCCGCTGGTAGCTCTTCTTCGGTCGAAATCGCAATTTCGGAATTAAACGGAGCGCGGGAGAAAAAGGCGAGAGTGTCGAGGAGACTGTTGGGAAGAGTGTCGAGGAGAGTGTCGAGAAGAGTGTCGAAGAGACAGTTGAGGAGAGCTACCAGTACACACGAAAGTACATTGCGATGGCTGCTGCTTCTCCCTTCTCTCTTTCTCTCCCTCTCTTATGCCCTCTCATCTCTCCTGTCTCGCCGATGCGACTTGCTTCGCTCCCACCTGATCGCGTCGACCGCGCCGCTCAAACCGTGTTATGCTCCGTGATCGCGTTCGCGTACAACTTCTGCACCTCCGCGAGCTGCGCCTCGTACTCGTCGTCCGACAGCCGCGCCATGGCCTCCGCCAGCGGCGTCAGGATCGTCAGCGTGCGCTCGTACTTCTGCGTCTGCGCCGGCGTCTCGAACTTGGGCATCGGCTGGCGACCCAGCATCGACGCGCCGATCTGGCTGCGGCGCATCGTCTTCAGCAGCACGTCCGGGTACGCCTCGTAGATTTCGCGGCTGATCGGGTGGTTGTGCGTCACGACCTGCAGCAGAGCCAGTAGTAGCAAGTAGGTGGCGTTAGAGAAGTAAATCGTCACGTGGCGCCACCAGCAGCAGCTGCTGCTGTAGCATCGACGTGATGCCGACAGCGTCACCAAGCTGCCGCTCAACGCCTCTCGCTCGCGCGCACCTGGTCCGTGACGATCACCATGTACTTGCTCGGATTGTCGGACGGACTGATCTTGACGTTGATCTTGGCGATGCAGCCGATGCCACGGTACTTCTGGCCGGGCCGCGTGGTCGCGCCGCGGCAGCGCGCCTTCATCGCGTGCGTGCACATGTATATCCGGTGGTGGTGGATCGCCGAGTCCGGGAACTCGATGCGGCGGCCGCGCGAGTTCTTGTTCGTCATCATGACCTTCTGCTGGTTGCGCCGATAGGCCTCGACGCTGCACGACGAGCGCATGCGGAAGGGCTGGAACGTGTCCTGCATGTACATCTCGAAGTACGCGTCGAACTCGAACCACGACGCGAACGATACGCGGCTCATGCGCTTGCTGTCGAAGAGCTGCATGCGCTTCTCCGGCGTCTGCGTGAACTGCGCCGCGTTCGCGTCCGTCACCTCCTTCATCTTGGCCATCACGTCCTGCATCGACTCGTCCTCCTCCGTGAACTCGTGCGTCTCGTTCCCGTCGTCCTCGTCCTCATCCGCGCTGTCAGGCGACCCCACGCCGCCCGCGGTCGGGTCCAGCGCGCCGACGTCGCCCGCGCCGTTCGACCCGGACCGTGCGCGTCGCTTCTTGCCTTCGAACGCCTGTGCGGAGGCCGCGATCGCGGCGGCCATGGCGGCATCCTCCACGGACGTCGGGCCGGTGAGCACGTCGGGTGCGGTGCCGACGACGCCGGCCACTGCGGCTGCCACAGCAGCAGCGGCGGCGGCGTCCGTGGGTACGCTCAGACTCAGACTCATGGGAAGCGTGGGTCTGGGGCGGTCGATCGATCGGGAGCTTCGGGTGGTGCTGTTGGCAGCGAGCTTGTCCGCGCAGGCTCAACAACAGCTCGGGAGTCTTCGGGAGTCTTCGGGAGCTGCGCCGACTTCGACTTGGTGTCCTCGACCTTGACCTTGCTTCCCGCGCCGAATGTGGTGTGAGCGGCGTCTGGCACACCACGAATTTTTCAAAACGGGTTTGACAGGGAGCGGTTTTGACGGGGATGGCGGTTGCTACGGCAACCCCCTCGAAACTCGCACCTGTTTACCGCGCCTGAATCATAAAGTCGCTTTACAACTTTCTGCGCGCTGATTGGCGGGGTAACTTGACTGGGCTAAACCATTCTTTTTCACCTACTCAGTTAAGCTCTCATGAAGAAATCGAGGAGTGCTGCACTACCTCGGTTTCTTCATGAGAGCTTATCTAAGTAAGTGAGTAAGCATACTTTAGCCCAGTCAAGTGACCCCACCAATCAGAACCCCGCAGGCTCTGAGATAGTGTAAGCTACCTCGATTTGGGTCACAACGAAAGTCACTTGCGTTCAGTATGAACGATTGTTCCACGAAAAGCAGGTTCGCTCTCCCGGTTTTGTCACTATAGAGTGTGCAAGTTGTTCTTGCGGGCGCTGGGATTCGACGAAAAAGCACTTCAAAGTGTTTGCGATTTCAGCGAATCAGTGGACTTTATCATCTTATATACGAAATTGTAAGCTCGCAAACCGGTGTTTTGTCGCTATCGACCTTGCAACCCCAAACCGGTGTCTATACGAATTTGTATGCTCGCCCACAGCCAACCATCCTTTTCAAACGCAGGCAGAGTGAGCGTCGCTTCGCGCCAAGCGACTGGATCCCGTCAGTTCGCTATCTCCAGCCAGCCTCCCAGCCAGCCACCCACCCCACCTCTCTACAGCAGCAGCAGCAGAACACCATGGCGAAGAAGGCTCCCAAGACCAAGACGCCGCCGGCCAAGCCCGTGTCGAGCTCCGACAGCTCCAGCTCCGACTCGAGCTCGGAGGATGAGAAGCCGGTCGCCAAGAAGGCGGCGCCGGTGAAGAAGGTGGTGGCGCCGGCGGCGTCCTCGTCGGACGACAGCTCGTCGGAGGACGAGAAGCCGGTCGCGAAGAAGGCGGCTCCGGCGAAGAAGGCGGCTCCGGCGAAGAAGGCGGCTCCGGCGAAGAAGGCGGCTGCGGCTCCGGTGAAGAAGGCGTCCGAGTCCTCGGATGACAGCTCCTCGGACTCGTCGGATGACGAGGAGGAGGCTCCGAAGCCTGCTGCCAAGAAGGCTGCGGCTACGCCTGCTAAGAAGGCGGCCGCGTCGTCGGACAGCAGTTCGTCGGACTCGTCGGATGACGAGGAGGAGGCTCCGAAGCCCGCTGCCAAGAAGGCTGCTGCCACCCCTGCCAAGAAGGCGGAGTCCTCGTCCGACAGCTCGTCGGACTCGTCGGACGACGAGGAGGAGACGGCCAAGCCGGCGGCGAAGAAGGCTGCTGCTCCGGCCAAGAAGGCGGCTGCGTCCTCGTCGGACAGCAGCTCGTCGGACTCGTCGGACGACGAGGAGATGGAGGAGCCCAAGATCATCTCGAAGAAGCGCAAGAACTCGGAGGCGGACGCGGCGCCTGCCAAGGTGCAGAAGCAGAACAACGGCGAGGCCGCTGCGGTGGCCTCGGAGAGCCTCGAGATCTTCATCGCGGGTCTCCCGTGGTCGGCTACGGAGGAGGAGGTGACTGCGCACTTCGCGGGCTGCGGCAAGGTCGTGAGCGCGCGCATCCCGCAGCAGAACGGCCGTTCGTCGGGCACGGCGTTCGTGACGTTCGCGGACGCGGACGGTGTCGCGGCGGGCCTGGCGATGGACGGCCAGGACTTCGGCGGTCGCTGGATGAAGATCCGCACGGCGGAGAAGAAGAACCAGTTCGAGGAGAAGCCGGAGGGCTGCACGAGTGTGTTCATCGGCAACCTGTCGTGGGACGTGACGGAGGAGTCGATCCGCGAGAGCTTCGGACACTGCGGTGAGATCCTGAACTGCCGCCTGGCGACGGACCGCGAGACGGGCGAGTTCCGCGGCTTCGGCCACATCGACTTCGCGACGACGGAGGCTGTGGATGAGGCGGTGAAGATGGCGGGCGAGTACGTGAACGGCCGCGCGATCCGCGTGAACTTTGCCAAGTCTCGCGAGCAGAACGGCGGCGGCGGCGGTGGCTTCGGCGGCGGCCGTGGCGGCGGCGGCTTCGGTGGCCGTGGTGGTGGTCGTGGCGGCTTCGGCGGACGCGGCGGCGG
>JAASFS010000400.1:0-19310 GCA_023333865.1 Globisporangium perplexum | reverse complement strand
TTGTCGGATTCGCCTGGTTTTTTGTGCATTCAGATCCTTTTCCTTTTGGCTCCATTTGAGCACATTTCGAGACAGAAAATAACAGTTTTGGTTTGTGCACACACAAATATGCACATGTTCACAAACCCCTGTCGGGGACTGTAGTACGAAATATATGCTCCCTAACACTTCAAGACCTTGACGCAATGACGTTGCATCGACTGCACTAGCGTGGTCAGCTCTTCAAGCAAGACAGCATCCCAAGCGGCCGCAACAGCAGTGCGTAGCTCTTCGACGTTGTCGAACTCCCTACCTCCAGTGTACACACACTGAGTCATGAGATCCCAAAGGTTCTCGGTGGATTCAAATCGGGAGAGTACGCAGGCCACGGCATCACCTCGATGTTGTTGGCCGCGAGTCACTCTTTGGTTTGGCGAGACGAGTGACACGGGGCCATGTCCTGCTGAAAGATGTGTATCAACGTGTAGATCAGCGGCTGCAGATGCGTGCGAAGAGTGCTGATGTACTTCGCCGAGGCGATCTTGCCGCCCAGAAACTTCAGAGTCAACTTGGACGTGCCGCAGAACGCTGCCCACACCACGCCCACACGTCTCATGCTGGGTTTGCAGAGCTGACGCTGTGCACGCTTCGGCTTTGACTTCTCATGTGCTTGGCTGTATACAAAACGCATTTGCACACACAAGCACAGCCCTGCATCGAGCACTGTCGTTCATTGAGGTTCCAACATGGCTACACTGTGTGTTAAAAGCTTGTGTAAATAACACTTATATTTTTCGAGAACTTTCGATTGGGTCCTGAATACCTGTTTTATTCACTATTGCATATTCAGCACCATCGGTCTTCGGATCCAGTCAGCGCATCAATTGATCTCCTGCTCGCTTGTGCGCACACGTCGCACAGGTCGCGTCACCTCCACTCCCCTCGTCCTCTAGATCCACCTCCGCGCCATGAGCGGCAGCATCGGGTGGGACGCACCGCTGCCGACCGCTGACAGCGCGGCGGTCGCCTCTGGCGCCATGTCGGCGCTCGACTCCTTCGACGCGTTCCAGAAGACGCGCGAGGTCAAAGTGGACGCGAACGACTACTCGCGCTTCAAGGGCATCGGCGACAGCGACGACGCCGCCGACGCCGCCAGTGCGAAGCCGCAGGAGAGCACGGTGGCGGCGGACGCGTGCCGCAACTGCCGCAAGCCCGGCGCGAAGCTCAAGTGCTCGGTGTGCAAGAAGGCGGTCTACTGCGCGCGCGCGTGCCAGGCGAGCGACTGGACGTTTCACAAGCGCATCTGCAAGAAGCCCGAGGCGCCAAAGGCGCCGGCGGCGCCGCGTCCGTCGTCCGCCAAGTCGAGCACCAGCACCAGCAGCACGACGACGACAGGCAGCAGCAAAAGCAGCAGCGCGACACCAGCAGCCAAGAAACCGCCGGTGGCGAAGAGCAGCACGGAGGTGGTGCGCGACGAGCCGGAGCTTGCGAGCGACATGCGCGGCTACAAGAATGGGCTGCCGTACTTCCACCGCGAGCTGAGCCCCGACGAGAAGCAGCTGATAGGAGACATCGCACCGCAGAAGATCGACGCGCCGCCCGCGCCGGTGCGTGTAGCTGAGTTCAGGAGCCAGCGGATGCGAGCGACCGGCTGACGTGCTGGCGTGTGGTGCGAATACTGCAGGCGGCGGCCAAGGCGAGCGAGGGATCGGCGTGGAACCACGCGGGCACCTTCGAGGAGCGCATGTTCACCAAGTGGGCAGAGGTACCGAGCGGCGGCGCGCGACCACCCTGGAGCCACTGGATGCAGCGACAAGCTTGATGGACTGACGGGACGTCTGATTGCACGCGCACAGGCGAAGTGGGCGGAGCTCTTCACGGACGCCACGTACACGGACGGCCGCTTTGCGACGTCGTTCAAGGCACCGGAGAAGCTCACGGGTGACGCGAGCATCTGCGTCGTACGCGGCAAGAAGCGCTTCCTCTACGACTTCAACTTCACGCTGCCGTTCGAGGTCTCGCTCGACGGCGCCGTCTTCAAGGGCTCCTACGCGATGCACGAGATCTCCAACGACGAGGACTACGAGGTGCGTGCGCTCTCCTGCTGCGGTGGCGACTCGACCCGTGCGGCGCTGGTGCACGAGTGCTAACACTGTCGCCTCGGTGCTGGTTCAGATCTCCGGCCGCCTCGCGAAGAAGCCGGCGAACGCAGCAGACGCCGACGCGCTCACCAAGTTCGTCACTGCGAAGCAGGGCGGGCTGCAGACGGAGGTGCTGCGGCTCCTCGGCGTGTTCGCGCAGGAGTACCAGAGCCAGTGAGGTCATGTTCGCTCGCCGGCTTACAGGCTTGGTGGCTGGTTGGCAGACTCGGGCGGTGGTCGCTCAGCGGAATGGACGACCGGACCCCACGCTTGCATCGCTTCGACACTTGCTCGCATGTGGTGGGAGCACCATCACCTCACTCGTCTCCCGTCTTGCGTGTGTCTAACAACACTTGCCACCGACCCGCGTGCTGCCGCGCCTTGCGTTGCCTACTTGTCCGCCGCGTGGAGCACCTGTGGCGTCAGCTCCGGGTTGATCGCGCTGTCGGACACGAGGCTCTGGCGCGCAGCGACCATGCCGAAGTGGCAGCTCTGGAAGATATCGTACTGGTTCGCGAGTCCGTACACCGTGCCGCCCACCAAGCTGTCGCCTGCGCGCGTGAGTCGTGCCGACCGAACATCACCGAGTCAGCTCGAGCACCACGCATCTCCACAGAAGCAGCGCATCGTCGCCAGCTCGACCGACGTACCGGCGCCGGTGCAGTTCTTCACCTCGATCTCGACACCCGGGAGGTGCACCATCGCGACGTGGTGCCCACCGTGGTGGATCTGGTGCGAGCCCCAGATCTCCATCGGGAACGCACTCATCGCCGCGCGCCGGTGCAGGATCGCCGGCTCCATGTTGATCGAGCCCACGAGCACACCGTGCTTGCCGAGCGTCACAATCACGTGCTTCTCCTTCACCGTGTCGCCGCGTGCCATCTCCACCAGCAGCGTGATGATGTCATTCTTGAGCTGGTGCATCCGGTCCTTCGGCAAGATCTTCGACTGCTCGCTGAGCTTGAAGCGCTCGTGGGGAGGCGTCGAGACGCCGTTCTTCTGCTGGATCGCGTCGCTCATCGCCTTGAGCTCATCACCGTTCGGTGTCACGTACGTCAGAAGCCCGACCGCCGCAGCGTCCACGACCCGCACCGACTTCTGCACCGACGTCGGCTCGAAGAGCACGTCGACGCCGAGACGCGAGCTCCGCTCCAGCAGAGTGGCGAGCGAGGCTGGCGACAGGTTCCCGTCCGCGACAACCAGCCCCGCGTCTCGGATCGTCTCGTCGGGGATCGCGCGCGTATCCTGTCAAGAGCGCCGCCGTCCACACACGCATGATGAGCACGAAGCCTGCACAAGCGCCACCGCGAGCATCCGTACGATCGTGTCGAGCGCGCGCATGTCCGCGATCGCCACGTCCAGATCGCCCTTCGAGCAGAGCACGGCCGAGTACACCGCGGTCGCGATGTCGTCGGCGACCTGCACGCCGCTCGCATCCAAGCCGAGCTTCCGGAGGTTCTCGAGCAGGATGGAGCCGCTCGCGTCGTTGCCCACCGACGAGATCAGGAGCGGGTCGAGCCCGAGACGCAGCAGACACTCGGCGATGTTGCGGCCCACGCCTGCAGCCACCAGCGAGCACCACACACAGTCGGGAGTCAGTTCCGACTGGCCGAGTGGCTTTGGCTCCGCACCCCATCGAGCGCGTCGGCACCTCCGCTCGACTGGTGGATCGCGCCGATGTTCGAGGTTGCGCGGATGATCGGAAACGCCGAGGAGCTGATGATGTCGAGCACCAGTCCTCCGACGACGAGCACGCGCTTGTGCGAGTCCGCGCTCTGCTCGCGCGCACGTCCGGAGCAGCAGCAGCAGCACATACACAGCAAGAGAGGAGCCGCGGCGGCAGGCGGTGTATTTCGCATTAAGCATCGCGCCGCCCACCACGCAGCAGCGTTCAGTTGCTCACCTGGCCGCGCGGGGGCGAGTACGCGGCGCCGGGGGCGGATCCGCCCGCGTTCTCGATCTCGAAGAGCGCCGTCGCGATCTGAGACGAGCACCTCGAGCAGCACGGCGTGAGTCACCGAACTAGTGACGCGAACGGACACCGGGGAAGACGAGCGCGCACCTGGCTGCCCACCGCGGCGTTGTTCATGACGAGGTCGATGTTGGAGCCGAGCGAGACGCCCTGCGTGATCTCGTTGAGGCGCTTGAGGAGGTACGGCGTCACGGCTTGTCCCTTGATGTTCTTCGCCACCACTTCCTTCAGCCCCAGCTGCCACCCCATCCCGCATCATGACGATGACGGCGTCAGCACCAGCGACACTCGGACGCCTGGACGCCCGGCGTCTCCGCGTACCTCGATCGCGTTGTCGATGACGTCGGTCGGCACTGGGTTCGGGTTCGGCACCGCGACGACGAAGCCGTTCGGCAGCTCGAGCGCTCGACTCTCGTGGATCAGCGCCGCGACGTCGTGCGGTGTGTCGCGGCGCAGCTGCGCCTTAAGTCCGCTGTCCTGCGTGAAGAAAGCTGGGAACTGGTTCGTCTGGTAGCCCATCACTGGGACGCTCTGCGCGCACCGCCGTCGCGACACAGACATTGTCAGCGTCGAGCGCGTTGAGCAGCAACGTGCACTCGCTCGCTCCCGGTGGGTCGTACATGCGTCTCGAGGTACTCGAGCGTGCGCGGGATGTCGAGGATCGACTTGATGCCCGCGCAGATCACCGCCACCGGCGTGCGCGAGAGCTCCACCAAGTCCGTCGACACGTCTGCAGCACGCACACCAAGCAGCGATCAGCGCTCCACCGAACTCCTTCCGAGTTGCAGCACATGACGCGCTCACCCATCGTCTCCTCCACGAAGCGGTGCACGCCGCCGATGCCGCCAGTCACGAACACCTTGATGCCCGCCGCGTGCGCAATGCGCCTTCCCACACGCACCACATACACGACCGTCAGAACGGCGTTTGTCATCGTCCACGGCGCTAGACGAGACCGCCTCACATGGTGCTGGAGACCGTGGTGGCGCCTACGACGCCGTCCGTGACGGCCGCCGCGATGTCGCGTGTGGAGCACTTGCGCGCAGCGGCGCCCATCTCCCCAAGTCGCTCGAGCTCGGCGTCCGCGAGCCCGACCTTGAGCGTGCCGTCGGCCACGCACACGGTCGCGGGCGTGGCGCCGTGCGCGCGCACAAGCGCCTCCACGCGCCGCGCCATCTCCACGTTCTGCGGGTATGGCATCCCGTGCGCGATGATCGTGGACTCAAGCGCCACGACGGGGCGCCGCGCCGCGCCGTGCAGCGCCTCCGCCACCTCCTCGCTCAGCGCCAGCCGTCCTGCTCCACGTCGCCACGCCATTGTCACCGCAAATTCCGAAATGACAAGCATGCATTCAATGGGTACTGTAATCGTAATATGTGGGTATCTTTAGTCCTAGTTCGATGATTTTACGAATATAACTGTAATTGACTACATTTTTATGACTCTTTCGGTAGGGCCAAGACCTATCCCAAATCCAACCAGCCATCGCTTGATCATGGGCTTCGCGCAGGCGCTCGAGGTGCTGCACGCGACGGCGCAGCTGCTTGAGCCGTACACCTCTTCCGCGCAGGCGCTGCCCTTCCCGCACCTGCAGCGGCGTTTGGATCAATCGCTGCGCGGCGTGGCGCTGGTGGCGTCGTCGTCGGCGGCGGCGGCGCTGCTGACGCTCGCGCTGCTGCCACTTGCGCCGTTCGCGCTGCCCGGGTGGCTGGCGCTCGCGCTGCTCTGGCTGCTGCTGACGGCCGCGGTGCTCGTGCAGTTGCTCGCGCGCTTCGCGCTGCTACCGGCGCCGCGGCCGTTCCTGCCGGACCGCGCGAGCATCCACGGCGTGGTGCAGACGCTGCTCTGCGCGCTCTTCGACGCGACCGCGCGGCTGGTGCAGGAGCCGCAGCTGCTCGTGCTGCTCACGCTCTCCGTCGCGCACTCGTGGCTCTGGAAGTTCGTGCTGTACGCGATCTCCACGGGCAGCGACGCCGACGACGACCCGCTCGCCGCGCACTTCGGCGCGTTCGTGCTCGTCGGCGGCATCGTGGCGTTCGCGTCGCTCGTGAGCTTCGAGCCGAGCCTCGTGGAGGACCCGTTCGTGCTAGACCCGCGCGCCGCACTCTTCGCGGGGCTGGCGCGCGACGTCGTGCGCGCCGCGCGCCGCGGGGTCGTCGCCTGGGGCGTCACGCATGCGCTGCTCGTGCTCACGCAGTCGGACGAGCCGCTCTTCTCGCTGCGCTTCGCGCGCGCATTCTTCCACGTCACGAGCAGCGCCGCTGAGAGCTTCGTGTGGCTCGCGACCGCGTCCATGTTCCGCCTCCAGCTCTTCCGCGCGAACCACAAGTCTGCAGCCTCCGACGGCGCCGTATGGGACGCGCTGGCGGCGCCGAGGCGTCCGGTGTTCCAAGGTGCGGGCTTCTCGATGGAAGAGCTGTTCACAGGCGGCCTGGCGGTCAACGCTCAAGCGGGGACGCCGCTGGGCGAGCAGTACGTGCTGGCGCTGCGCAAGCGCGTGGATGGCGCGCTCAAGAAGATCTCCTCCCAGAAGCTGGGGGCGAACGACACCGCGAGCCTCGCGCTCGAGAACACCGAGGCGCTCGACGTACTCTTCAAGTTCGCGAACCTGCTGCTCGTGACCAAGTTCGACGCGGAGGCGCGCCGCGCGCTCTTCGCGTCGGAGAAGCGCTGGCACGCGCTGGTGGAGCGTACAACAGCGGAGCTCGACAGCTTCACACTCGCGCTGCAGCTGCTCAATGCGGTGCCGGAGCGGAAGAACCAAGGCGACGAGAAGCTCATCGCCTCGCTCGAGAAGTCAGTCGTGCACACGGCGAGCTTCGTGCTCTCGCGCTCCGGCGCGAACCCGCTGCTGCTGCTCGACCAGCACCCGCACCTGGCGAACCTGCGCCTCCCGCGCGCGGCGATCAAGTCCAAGGTTCGGTACTACGTGGAGGCGCACGCGCAGTTCGCTGTGCGCCGGTTCCTGATCGAGGAGGCACGCCGCCGCGTGTTCCTGTGGACGAAGGTGCGTCATCGGCTGGAGAGTGTTGTAAGCGGGCGGTTGTCTCGGGAGCTGACAAGCTGACTGGGGGCGGACGTGGCGATGGTGCTGGGGGAAGGCGGTGTTCTCGGCGCAAGAGGTGCTGTGCCACCTGACGAGCGCGTCCCGCGCCGAAGACGCGCAAGGGTTCGCGCAGGTGCGTCTGCTGTGTGTGGGTGGTTGGTGCTTCGTGTCGTTCGCGACTCTCATCACGTGAGGATGGACTGGATGGCCGTGCAGCACGCCGTGCCGGCGATCCTGACGTCGCTCGTGGAGTGCCGCAAGGCGCTCGGAGGGTTCCTGGAGACGTGTCTGAAGAACGGCTCAGCGACGGACGTGTACATGCAGGAGGCCGACGCGCTCGCCCGTGGTGCGTCCTGACGTGCGATGCTGAGCTTGGCTCCTTGTGTCTCACACCTGACGGGTTGCTGTTTCGTGCAGGCATCGACAAGGGCATCTACCGCATCACGAACACGTTCTACGGCGAACTTGAGACGTTCGCGTTCTCGTCGGAGGTGAAGAGCTCGCTGCAGCCGTACGCGGCCAGCAGTGTGTAGCTCCCGTCGACCCGACTCGACTGCTTCACACGAGAATCAGCACCGCACTCTTCATCCGCCGGTCACTTCAGTCTACGTGCTCTCGTCGTCGTGATCCTCACCGTCGTCGCCGCCTTCGCGAGCGCCAAAGTCGAAGTTCCCGTGCTCCAGCGCGGCGACGAAGTCTTCCATGCTGATGACCTGGACAGAGAGAGAGAGAGAGAGAGCACCACCGCAATGGTCAGTACTGAGCAGTACGCGAAGCTGTCGAACACCACGAGCCAGGTTGCTCGTACTTGGTCGTCTGTTGCCACTTCCGGTGGCAAGCGCTGCATCGCCTCGATCGTGGCTGCTTGGCACAGCGCGACCAAGGACGCAGCGTTTGCGTTGACGGTGGCGTCCACCAGCGCGGACAGGTCCACGTCCTCGTGCCAAGGCATCTTGGCCTTCTGGATCTCCAGAATTGCGCGGCGCTCGTCGTCGTTCGGCAAGCCGACGTACACGACGTTCTCGAACCGACCTGCTCCGAGTCACACCACAGCGTCGTGAGATCGAGAGCTCCGCCCGCCCGCTTCCGAGCACGCACGCACGCTTCCCCCACCTGGCTGCAGGAACGCCGGGTCGATCGCCGCCAGCGCATTCGTCGCCGCCAGCACGAACACGCGGCTCGCAACGGAGCTCGCGACCTCTGCCGCCGACGTACTCCGTGCTTCGGCAGCGTAGTGCGTCCGCCGATCCTCCGCGACGGCCTTCAGGCTGTCCATCTCCACAAGGAGCTGCGAGATCATCCGTGACGTCGTCTGGAACGGTACGTAGCCACACACACACACACACACACGTTCGTTCAGAACCGGACTCTTCCTGCAGCACAGCCAGCGACTCCCGTCTCACGCACCACGCCAGCTGTCGACCGGTCTCCGAACAGCGACTGGAACTCATCGATGAAGACCATGCACGGGCTGAGCGCGCGCGCGGCGTCGAACGCCCGCGCGATCGCCTTCTCGCTCTCGCCGAACTCGGCCTTCATCAGATCGCTCGCCGACAGGTTCACGAAGTTGCAGCCGCTCGCGCGCGCCGCCGCCTTCGCTAGCATCGTCTTGCCTGTGCCCGGTGGCCCGTGCAGGATCATGCCGAGCGGCGGCGAGATACCCATGCGGAGGAACATGTGCGGGCGCTCGAGCGGCCACACCACCATCTCGAGCAGGCTCTGCTTCACGTCGACCAGGCCGCCGATGTCGGACCACGACACGTCCGGCACTGACGTCGCCAGCGCACTCGTGCTCGCGGTCTCGCGCGCGAACGACTCGATCTCGGACTCCAGCACAGCTGGCGACATGGCCAAACCCTCGCGCTCGAGCTCACGCAGCCTCATGACGACCTGGCGAGCGATCGACGCGATGTTGCTCGGTCGCTGGCCGTACCGAACGGCGACCGACAAGAGCAGCTCGTCGCTGAGCGTGAGTGCTGGCGGCAGCAGCGAGCGCAGCAGATCCGCTGTCCACTGCCTCTCCGGCATCTGCACGCAGACAGCACCACTCCGTCAGGATATCGCATGACGGGACACTGCAGGAGAGCGCTCGGTACCTCGAGAGTGACTTCTTCGGCGAAGAGTTGGCGCACTCGGCTGTGCAGCGCGCTCAGCGTCGTCACGGTGCCGACCACCGCGACACTCGCAGTCGCCAGGTCGTCTGCTCACCCCACGAGCGCCAGTCCGTCAGCACCGTCGCAAGCGGCAGCCGCACCATCGCTGCGCACACACTGGCACGCACTGATGGCTTCGACGCAGCCGACCAGCCGACCGACGAGCTTGTACTTGGCGGCGTCCAGCACGCGCGGGAAGAGCAGCTCGAGGTCCTCGAGCACCAGAACCGTCGGCTGCACGCGCAGCGCCGCGGTGAAGAGGTCCTGGAGCTGCACGTGCCGCGTCGCCAGCAGGCTGCAATCGACCGAGAGCAGGTTCGCGCCGAACTGCAGCGCCACGAGCTGCGCGAGCGTCGTCTTCCCGGCGCCGCTCGCGCCGTGCAGCAGCACCGACTGCGCGTGGCTGCGCTCCGGGTCCTTCCCGCGAGCGCTCGGCACCGGCGACGTCGCCAGTGCCATGGCAACGAACTCGCGGAAGCGCTCGCCGTGTGCGCCGATGGGCAGCAGCACGCGCTGGCTGGCAACCGGTCGACTCGCAGCTTCCGGCAGCAGCAGCACGAGCGTCTGCTCGTCCACGACGCTGATCTCCTCGGTAGCTGCATCTGCCGCTCGCGGGCGACAGTAAGCAGCGAAGCGCCAGCGACCGTAGTCGATGCCATCGCTCTCGAGGGACACGACGCCGCGCGCACCGAGGAGTACGCGGTGGCGCAGCAGCCGCTTGACGAACGCCCGCGCCAGGTGCGGCTGCGCGACGTCGGCGACGGCGGGCGACAGCTCCAGGAACTGCACGGCGCGCACCTGCGCTGGCGCCACGACGCTGGCAGTCACGCTGACTGCAGCAGACGCTGCGGCTGCTCCCGGCCAGTGATCGACGTGCACGGCGCCAGGCGGAATCGCTGTGTCCACCTCGAGACGGAAGGCGTTCGGTGGCGCCGCCGCGCCAGCTGCTGTCTGAACGAGCAGCACGAAACTGCTCCACCCAGCGCCGAGCGCCGTCGCAGTTGCGGGTGCCACGCGCGCCACGCTCGAGACGCTGCCGGAGCACACGACGACGAGCTGGAGCTCCATAGTATCCCCTCGCGTGAGTGACTTGTGCACTGCGATGCCATCAATCTATCAAACAGGAGTGATGGTGTCACTAATTCGCAATCTGCCACACTCTCCACACAGCACCACCAGGAGCAATGACGTGGGCGGCGCCGAACGCGGACGCCGTGACGCTCGGCGAGATGGACGGCGAGTTGCTCAGCGTGTCGCCGCGCGACGAGACGCACGTGGGCGACGCGTTCGCGCGCCGTGGTGGTGCGGTGCTCCCGCCGGCGCGCGTGGTGAGCGCCAAGCCGCGTCGCCCGTTCGGCCAGCAGGCGTCGCTCACGCGGGAGCTGGACGAGGACGCGCGCGCAGTGGACGCCGGCGCCGTGCGGCTCGCGCGCCAGGCGGCGGCTGCAGTGCGCGCGTTCCTGCTCGACGACGAGCAGCAGGTGCTGCGCGTGGTGGCACAGGGCGTGCGCGCAGCGGGGGCGAGGCTGCTCGCGGGCGATTCGCGCGACGCGAACAGCGACGACAGCGACGACGAGCGCGACGGCGCGGAGGCTGCAGCAGACGCAGACGACCGCTTCGCTGCGCTCGGCCGGCGCATGAGTGCGACCAGCAGCGGCGGCCGCAGCGCGCTCGGCCGCAGCGACGAGAGCATCGCAGCGATGAGCTGGCACCCGACGCTCTCGCTGCTCGCTGTGGGCCAGCGCGACGGCGTCGTCGCGTTCTATGACGTGGGCACGGCGGCGTGGGACGCGCGCGTGCTGGAGCACGAGGCGCAGGAGGAGATCACGAGCGTCGAGTGGGCCAAGTTCTCCGGCGGCACCGTCGCGGTGGCGTCTCGGTGCGTGGGGTCGGGTGGTTGTGCTGGTACTCTTGCTGGTTGGCTGACCTGCGGCCGTGACTGGGGTCCAGCGGCGGCGTCTTCGTGTGGAAGCTCAACTACAAGAGCGCGAAGGAAGGTTCGTAGCGCTCTCCGGAGTGCTGGCGCCGAGCCCTGGAGCGCGACTGACTGTGGTGCGTGCATGGCGCTGCTCGTGGTGCTGGCAGCGCCAGTGCTGCTGGAGATCCTCAAACACCCATCGAAGACGGCGTTCCATCAAGTGAACTGGAGCGCGGACGGGAGGTGTGTGCGCAGTCGGCGGCTCAAGTGCGTCGTCCTGTGCGCTGACCTCAACACTTCTCCCGTGACAGACTGCTGGCGGCGTTCGCGAAGAACTCGAGCACGATCTACGTCTTCGACACGGTGTTCAACCGGCGAACAGAGCTGCAGAGTCCCCACAAGGTCGCAGGGCTGTACTGGTCCCCCACGGGCGAGTATTTGTTCGTGTCGACAGAGTACGTGCGCTCGGATGCCGGCGCGACCTCACTCGGCACCAGTCACGTCCCGCTCACGCGCGGCGGCTGCTGTCTGCAGACGCAATGTGTCTCTGATGTGGGAGACCCTGACGTGGAAGAACGAGATCTGGGACATCGCGACCGGGGTGCGACCGACCTCTGCTTCGCCCTCTGTGCTCGGGCGAACTGAACTGCTCACGGGGTGCCTGTGGCTGCGCAGAGCTGTGGCTGGTCCCGCGACGGCAAGTGCCTCCTCGTTGCGCTTCGCAACAAGCCCACGCTGTATCCGTACTCATTCCCGGGCACTCCGCCCCTCATCGGTGCGTGGCGCACTCACTGGACGATGCTGCGCGAGCGAGCGGAGCTGCTTGACGTGACAGCGCGCTGCTACGGACAACAGACGGGCAGATCAGCTCGCCCGCGATCGAGTTCCCGGAGAAGGAGGTGCCGTCGTTCGACCAGCGCGTCTCCGAGTGCGTGCCGTCGTCGTGGGCCGTGCGGATCGTGGCGAGTGGGGTTCTCACGCTGGCTGATCGAGCTGCAGACTCGTGGGCGGGAAGGTGCACCGCATCGCCTGGGACCCGACCGGCACGCGCATCGCGGTCACGTACCGCACGACTGCCGCGCAGGTCGCCGGGAGCACGGAGCTCACGGGGCCGCTGGTCGTGATCTTCACAGTCGCGTGGGAGCCGTTCCTCATCTTCACCCGCAGGTGCGTCGTCCTGCGTGCTGGCAGCGGCGCAGAAGCGCGAGAGCTCACGTCGTGTATCGTGTGTGCAGCGGACTGCTGCGCGGTCCCCCGAACGCCGGCGTGCCGAGAGAGGTGGCGTTCGCGTCGAGCTTCGCCAAAGGTGCGCTGCTGGGCGTCGCGTGGAGCCGCGGGCTCGTGACGTTCCACCCGTTCTACCTGCAGCAGTAGCAGGCGACATTTGCTCGTACCGACCGATCAATCGACTCGGTTGTCTCCTGACCGATCGACTCCCCACTCTCTCTCTCCAAACGCCATGAGCCTCCCGCCGCGCGTCCTGTGTCGCGCCGGCTGCGGGGTCGTCGGCAACCCGGAGCTCGCGTTCCTCTGCGTCGACTGCCACGGCGACCGAGCGGACGCGCGGCGCGAGCGCGAGCTCCGACACTTGCTCTCGACGACCGCGTGCGAGGAGGCGAGCGACTCGGCGCCGCCGCCGTCGACGCGTCGCGGGCCGCCGTCGATCAACCACCAGCGAGGTGCGATCCCCGTTCTCGCGCGGCGGTGGCTACGGCGCTCACCTCGCTCAGCTCGTCGCTCGTGTCGCTCGCTCGCCAGCGCTCGCCGCGTTCCTCGGCCGCGCGCGAGAGACGGATGAGCACGTGGTCGCCCGTGAGCTCCAGTTTCTCGCCCGCGAGCGCGAGATCCGCGAGACGAGCAGGCAGCAGCTGCGCAAGTTCATGGTCGCGACCGACGCGGGCGAGCCCGCGGACCCGAAGGAGTGGGGTCGCTACCAGTTCGGCGCGCCGCGCGACGTGCCGCGCCACGATGTGGACGAGGCCACCGAGCGCCGCGCGCAGACCACGCTCTTCTGCGCGTGGCGCAAGCGCTCACTGCGCGTGCGCGTCGAGACGCGGCGGCAGCTCTCCCTCGCCGCCGAGCACGAGCGCGCCAAGCGCCAGTCCTTCGGCGCGAAGCTGCTGGCAGCGACGCCAGCCACGAGCGCGTTCGGCGGCAGCGTTCCCGAGTCGCGGCGCCGGTCGCTGGCGGTCGCGCTGCACGGAGCGGTGAAGGAGGCGCAGAGAGCAGCGGTGAAGCGGGCGTCGCTGCTGCTGCCCGCGAAGAAGCCCGTCGACGCGCCGACGTAGGGCGGCTGGCTCCTCCCTCGAGACGAACTGGAGTCGTCATGCATTGCTCAAGTCCCCCTCCTCTCCTCTCCTCGCTCGGCGCTCGGCGCTCGGCGCTCGCTCTCACACTCCCCTCCTCCATCTCTGGCCGCGTCGGTGCGTTAGCAGCAGCTCGAGCTCTCGCTCTTGGCGGCGGCGCCGCTCAGGTCAATCGTCTCCGGCACGTAGATGTCGTCCTCCTGCCCCTTCTGCAGCGCCGTGCGCGCGATCGTGAGGAACGCGTCCTCGACGCTCGTCGCCTCCTTCGCGCTCGTCTCGAAGTGCGGCATCGGCTGCTGCGGGTTCTTCGCGTGGCTCCAGAGCTGCGCCTTCTGCTTCGGCACGCGGCGGTCTGCATCCCGGTCTGCCTTGTTGCCCAGCACAATGAACGGGAACGCGTCCGGGTCGCGCGGCCCCGCCTGCGCCAGGAACTCGTCGCGCCAGCTGTCGAGCTTCTCGAACGACTGAGACACCATGAGCCACGAGCGACGAGCCACCGTCAGCGTTCGTCAGCGTTCGTCACCGCGAGCCGCATGTCCGCACCTTCGGGTTCGTGATGTCGTATACAAGCACGCAGGCGTCGGCGCCGCGGTAGAAGGCGACGCCGAGGCTCTGGAAGCGCTCCTGGCCCGCCGTGTCCCAGATCTGCGCGTGGGGTGAGTGAGCGACTGCGTGTCTGGGGGGTAGAGTTCCTACGACGAGGACGCGCGCCTACCTGCATGGTGACGAGCTTGTCGTCGATCATGACCTCCTTCGTGAGGAAGTCGGCGCCGATCGTGGCCTTGTACTGGCTCGAGAACTTCTGGTTCACGTACTGGTTCATGAGCGACGTCTTCCCGACGCTGGCGAGAGAGTGAGAGTTAGCTCCGAGACATGGCAGGCGAGAGAGCGCGCAGGACGCAGGACGCACCCGCTGTCGCCCAGGATGATGAGCTTCAGGAGCACTTTCTTGCGGTGCGCCATCGTTGCTGCGGGCGGGCGGCTGGCGGTCGGCGGTCGGAGGACGCACGTGTGCAGCAGCGGCGGCTTGCTGGAGTGAGCTCCTCGAGAAGAACAAATCTTTCCGAGATCCTCGATTTTGTCACTATCAGGAGTGTAGTAGAGCAGGTGGATCCAGCTCCCAGAGATCGCACGAGATCGCACGAGATCGCACGAGATCGCAGGACGTGTGCTGCCAGCACTCGGTGCGTCTACCTCTCGATACAGGTGTCTCGGTTTGCGGCTGTGATCCTAGCACTGATGGCTCGCTCGATCCGACATCGCCGAACATGCAGGTTGAAGCGCTGTCACGCGGTCCGCTGCATGAAGTGTGAATGGCTCGCTTCGAACACCCGTCGCAGCAACCGCTTCGCTCAGATCTTGCTGTCTGTTCGAGCTGGTGTGTGCGAGCCATCCGAGTATACATTGCGCTCGACTGCGAACTTGGTGATCGGGATCAGCACAGTCTCGAGCAACACACCTGCAGCGTAGATCGCGGACGTAACCAAGAAGCAGAACCGGTAGCCGTGCGCCTCGACGAGGAACCCTCCGAGCACGGCGCTGCCGGCCCACGAGAATCGTGTGAGACCCTCGAGCGAGTTCCAGCGCGCGCGCTGCTTCTTAGGCACAAAGTCCATCAGCAGCGACCGCCGCAGAGGCTCTGTGCATCGCATCATCGCGCCGCGAGCGAGGAAGAGCGCGCATTGCGCCTCGAGCGACGTCGACAACGCCATCGCGAGCAAACACGCAGCGCCAGCGAGTCGGGCGAACACGATCACGGGCATCCGGCCGCAGCACCTCGAGACGAACTGCGCCGCGAGTGAACTGACCATGACGCAGAGCGGGAGCACCGCGAAGAGCTCGGCGACTTGGATCGGAGTCAGCCCGAACTCTTTGAAGAGGAAGAGTGGGAAGAAGTGCGTGGTCATGCCAGCGCCGTTGCTGACGACGAAGTCCGAGAGAAACAGGATCGTTGGCACGTGCGACGCGTTGAGCCCGCAGCACGTCGGCGCTGGCTTCGTGAACTGCACAGCTTCGTTGAACGCGAGATCTTCATCGAGGAACTGGCACGGCTCCGACGAGTGGTTCGTCATGTACATCGTCGCGGGGCCGTTCGCACTCGTACCGCCCGGCGACCGCAGCAGCATCGAGAACTCGCTCGGAGCTCGCGAGTTGATGGGCGAGAACGCCACAGAGGAGAGCGGTTCACCGTTGACGGAGCCACCGTCCGCATCCATCTCGAGCTCTTCGGGGATGTACGTACTGATCTCGACGCTGAAGTTGCGCTCAATCGAGTGGAGCTCACGCTCGATCGCGAGGACGTGCTGCTGGTTCTCGTACGCCATGTCGTCGTTGAACTGGAAGAGCGCCGCCATAGACATCGCTGCGAGGAAGGTGCCGAAGAGCATCACCGGCCGAAGCACCGGGAGCTCCCACCTGTCGCCAAAGTGCCAGAAGAGTAGGATCGCGCAGAGCGGGCCGAGCACGAGCGCGGCGTTGAGCACCATGTGCTTAAGTGTGAACGGGAACGAGCGGTGACCGAACGGCACCGAGTCTGCGAAGAGCGCCTCCATGGCGGGGCTCTGAAATGCCGCAAAGACGCCCCAGAGCGCGAACGACGTGTAGATGAGCGGCAACGAGCCGACCTGGAACGAGAAGCCTGTGAGCAGCGCCGTGGCGATGCCGATCGCGCCGGCGCATGCAAGGATGCGGTCGCGGCGCAGGAAGTCCGCGGCGAAGCCGGCAGGCAGCGCGAAGAGCAGTTGCGCGAGTCCCTGGATGGCTTTGACGAGCCCTACCGGCTTGTTCGAGCCCATGAGCACGAAGATGTAGCCCGCGAGCACCTGCTGCGAGATGATGCTGCTCGCGGACCAGAACGCGAGCGTGAAGATGAACACGAACTTGACGTTGTGCTCGAGGCGCTCGAAGCTAGCGCAACACCCTCGGTCCTGCATGGCGCTCTGCCGTCGCCGCCGTCTGGGGTGGAAGGAGTGAGTTGACTCTTTCGCGACACTGGAGTTACTTCGACCTGAATAACGCGTCGGCCACGCATGCTGGCGTATAGAACGCGAGGACCAACAAGCGAACGGTATGGGAGCGACGTCTATCACATGCTGCCACATGGGCGTCCTCCATGCGTAGGTCCGCTCCAACCAGCTCGGTACAGATGCCGAGTCGGAGCAGTCGTCACCAAGTCCCCACCACCAAGACACAAGAGCGATGCACGTGTGAGAGCGCCATGGGGCGAGCTGCGTCCAGCAAACCAGCTTGAGTTCACCTCGATGAACTGCGTAGGCTCGGAGAAGACAAGGCGACGCTGACTGGGGCGTCTTGCGCTCGGTCGCTTGCTCCCTCGGAACGGCGCAGTGCGATGTGTGGCCAGGAAGCCGTCGTCGAAGCAATGAGCAGCAGCCTACACGTTGCCGGCGATACGTGTAGCACCTTGCCATCACCTCGCCTCGAGGCGCGAGAATGCTGTGCGCCACTTGCGAGGTGGGACGCGCGACTTGATACAGCGCTGGAGCTTCAAGCTGCGAGCGCCTCCTGCCTCCACAGTCTTCTTCGACGCGGAGAGAAGAAGGTGAAGAAGCCTCGGAGGACGAGCAGTCTCCATGTCCGGCCGACGTCGCAGCTCGCAGCAGCAACGCGCAGCAAATCTCCTCGCGTTTGCTGATCACCTTGCGCTCGAGACAAGCACCTTCAACTCGGTGCCGATTCGACCAGAAGGGTTGCGCACGGTGGTCGTTGTCGGCGACGCGACTGAGAGTGGCACCCGGCCACCGGAGCTTCAACCCTGCGTCGATTCGCGATCGCCGATCTCCCGCTGTATTTGTCATGAGAGCTGCTGGTGTTTCGCCTCGCTTTGGAGCGGCTGGTGCTGCTGCTACCGGTGTCTTGATGTCGCGGGGCGTCACGGGTTCTTCCACAGCTTCGAAGCTTCATGGCAGGGCGGGAAGGATGTGGCAAACAGTCTTCAGTTCCCGCCGAGCTGAACATGGAGCTCTGAGGAACCTCCGCAACGACACCAGCGCCAACTCTGCGGATCCAAGAAACTCAGCTCCCGGCGCTTCAGTTTGCCCAGTCACTTGCCTGCTTCGAGTCAGCACGGACTACCTGCCGACTGGTCTTCGCAGCGAGCGAGCACCGCGACACCTCCACACTCGCGTGAATACGTAGTTGAAGTTTGCAGGAGCCCTCGCTCCCAGGACCTCGCGAAGAGGTGTGGCGATCTCGAGAGCGACCGAGGGCGAGAAGCGCTGGTTTGGAGCCCCGATCACGGCTACGAGGTCTCGTGCGCAGCTCTGCGTGTGCGGCTCCCTACCTCCGCTGCTGCCGACGGCGCACGCACAGCATGCGCTGACCCTCGGCGTCGAACTCCCGTTGGAAACACCGGACAGCCGCGGCATCTGTGCAGCGCTTTGCAGGGGAGAGCACCCGCCTCGCGCGTGCGAAGTGGCAGTCTCTCCAAGCACCGGTCTAGCGATGGTTCCTAGCCGTGTCGCCCACTTCGCGTCCTTTGCGGATAAGGAGACTGCTCCGCTGCTCTGGTCGACCACCGCCGCGCCATACTGGCGAGGTTATCAGATGAAAGCGCAGCTTCAACTCGCGACCACAACACGACGGCGCACTTGATTCATCACACGCGCGGCCGGTGTTACAGGGCGGGCGTGGGTCGGCGCCGGCAGGCAGGAATCAAGTGGTTGGCGCAGCGCATGCGAACGCTCTGGTTGGTGGTACGCGTTGCTGCTAGTGCGAGCACTCGAGAGAGCAAGCACCACACCACGCACCAACGGGATCCGACAACGCGTTAGCCCAAAGCGAGACACGCGAGCGAGCGAGCGAGACTCTCTCTCTCTCTCTCTCTCTCTCTCACTCTCTCTCTCCGCGAACTGTGCGAACTGCGCGAGCGGATCGCTCGGATAAGGTGCGAGTCGAAGTCGATCAGGGGGGCGGCCGACGAGAAGAAGTCTCTCGGGCGGTGCAACGCGACGACGAGGCGAGGTCTCCTTCAGTTTATCGAGAGACTTCAAGTGCAACTCTTCGCTCCCTCTTTTTCCTCACTATCTCATTTAACATTTGCAACTCAAATAAGCAGTAGTGCTGAAAGCGAGGGAAGTGTGTCCTCCAAGGTCCAATCACCTCCGATGGCTCGTCAATGCGCGGAGACAGGTGGACAGTCGCCCTCGCACGCGTGGAGGGTCAACTTGCAGCTCCTCGAGCGCGCTCCAGCGCGACTCTCTCGCCGTCACCCGCGCACGGCAACGGCGTCGGTTTGGACGAGCGTGTCACCAACCAGCAGTCAGTCAGTCACTCGACCTCGATCTCGCCCAGAGTCGCCCCTGCACGCGCGCGCTTCGCCTTCAATCGATCAGCACGATCTGCCGCGAACGGAGGAGCCACCACACCACACGATCAATCACTTTCCGATTCGCCTCCGAGTTGGAACACCGGCCCACTACCGACTGAACACGATGTTCTCCAAGTGGTTCGCAGCTGTCGCGTGCTGCGCCGCGGTGGCGGCTCGCACCGTTGCGGGCGACGCCTGGGACTCGCGCGTGGACGCCATCATGGCGGGCTTCACGACCGATGACATCCTCGGTCAGATGACGCAGATCAACATCGACAACCTGCTCAAGAGCGACAACACGCTCGACGAGGACAAGGTGCGCGCGTATGCCAAGCTGCGCATCGGCTCGTACCTGAACTCGCCGTTCGCGGGCGGACCGAAGAACGGCAAGTACGGCTGGACGGCGACCGAGTGGCGCCAGATCATCTCACGCATCCAGGAAATCAGCATGGCCGAGAACGGCGGGCAC
>JAASFS010000040.1:0-48591 GCA_023333865.1 Globisporangium perplexum | reverse complement strand
CTCTCTCTCTCTCTCTCTCTCTCTCTCTCTCTCTCTCTCTCTCTCTCTCTGTGCCCCGTGATCAGAGCTGACGAAGACCAAGGACGCGGGCAAGTTCGGTGTCGGGTACTTCCAGCCGGACGACTGCGACAACTTCAAGACCGAGTGCAAGTACACGCCGTACCCAGAGTACGAGAACCTCAAGAAGGCGTACACGACGACCAAGAGTTCGACCGTCAAGTTCGACAGCTACACGCCCAAGCGTGACAAGATCCTCACGTGTCCGAGCGCGATCAAGACGACGCTGCCGAGCACCCCGAAGAGCAAGGCGCTCCAGTGCTCCGTGGCCCAGCCCGTGTGCAACGGGAAGAAGTCGAACGCGTTCAAGAAGACGGACAAGTCCACGCCAATCGACGCGACCAAGGCGCCGACGAACAGCGCCACGGCCGGGACGATCAATCCTGGGTCCGGCAGCTCCAACTCGACCGACCAGGGCAACAACGCGCTCACGACGCGCGCTGCTGGCGTCGCCATCTCGCTCTTCTCGGTCGCGATCGCGGTGCTTGCAGTGTAACCTGACGAGCGATGACCGAGTCGGTCGCCACGTACGGCGACCAGCAGCAGTGTGCACTTCGCGAACTTGAGTGTCTCGTTCTCGCGGTGTCTCTCAACGCTCCTCTATCCCTCTGGCTGCTTGCTCCTCCATCCACTCCACGTGCTCAGCACATGAAAAGCGGGTACTTGGCGCCGATCGCGCGGATGTTGTTGTGCAGCGCCTTGCGCACCGGGACCAAGTAGAACTCGAGCGGTACGTTCGCGTGGTTGTTACTCGTGGCGCCGCTGCTCCCGCCTCCCGTCGACGGCGACGACGCTGCCGAAGTGGGTGACGCTGCTCGCGACGAAGCGGGCGTCAGTCCGTCCGACGGCGGGTGATCGCACAAGTAGAACCAGCAGCTGAACAGGATGCCGCGGATGTCGGCCGATGTCGTCAACGGCAGCAACTCCGCGGTCCTGCCGAGCGGAGGCGGGAGCCATCCCGTCAGCCGCAGGATCTGCACGAGTTCGCACGTGAGGGCGAGCTGGTTCCGGTTGCGCATGTACGGCGGCACGTCCATGTTCTCGCGCGAGAGCTCGCCCTTGACGCTGTTCCAGTGTCCGAGCAGCACAACGAGAGTGGACTTGACCAGCGGGACGAGCCGCAGACTCTGGTGGGAGCCGATGGACGCCGAGCCCATGACGACAGCGCGCAGCAGCGGGAGGAACGACGGGAAGTGATTCAGCCACTGCTCGATGCGCAGGTCCATGTCGAAGCTCGACCGGTTCGGCAGTGTCTCCTTGTACACCTCGTCGCTCGGGATGCCGCAGCTCGGAATCGCGCGCTCGAGCAGCAAGTCGGTCACGGCCTTCAGCTTGCGCTCAACGTAGTCGCTGGCTCCGTGCCGACCGGCGCTGGCTGCTCCTGATGGTCGAGAGCCACCTGCTAGTGGCACCGTCGTGTTCACAAGCTGGAAGACGAGGTCTGTCGCGTACATACTGCAGGTGTGCGCTGCGTCCATCTCGCGCTCCCAGGACGAGTCGAGCGCTTTGCGGTACACAAGCGTGTCCGAGATCTGCGTGATCACTTGCGACGACTGCAAGTTCGTACTCTTGGAGCTGATCGTGCGCTCCGAGCGGATCACGACGCGGTCCTCGACGCCTTCCTCCCACTCTTCGCCAGCCGAGAAGTTCACGCGGTTTGGGAAGTGCGTCGGGATGCTCGTTGGCGTCGACGTGGTGAACAGCGCGTCGATCCACAGCGACGCAAACGTCGTGAACACCGACGACGCGTAGTGCGCAACGCCTCCGTCTTGCGCGAGCACTTGGAAGAGTACGGTTTTCATCTTCTCCAGTCGCTGCTGCGTCGGGTTGGACTCGACAGTGGCGGCCGGTGCGTTCTGCTTCGATCTCACACTCACGATCTCTGCCCGGTACTGTCGCAAGAGGTGGAAGAAGACCGAGGTGAGCTTGCGGAGACACCGGTACTGCCACATCGGATCTTCAAGCGTCCGGAACGGTGTCTGCGATACCAGCGTAAGAGCGCGCGCCGCGACCTCGGGGTCTCGCGAGCACGCCAGGTCCACGAACCCTTCCCAGAAGTTCACGCCCTCCGTTCCCTTCCACATCTCGAAGCGCTTCCAGCTCTGGCTCCACGACTCGGCGCGCATGATTTGGCCGACAGCGTCGTCGACCGTCAAGCCCGCCACCTCACGGATGTCGATCGGCAGTTCAGTCGTTGCTTCGTCTTGCGCCTGCAGCTTGTCGGCTCCGTTCTGTTGGAGCAGCGCTTGGAGGATACTCAACACGCGTCGCTGGTGATTGCGAGGGGCCGATGCGTTGCACGAGTCCATCATCTCCGTCACGAACTGGACATAGTCGCCCGACAACGGTGTCAGGATGCTTGACAGCAAGTCGCTCAGCTGCGCGTCTTCTGGGAGAACAGAAGTCACCACCGGAGCGTCCGCCGAACCGAGCGGTAGCACTTCGGACAGCATCAAGTCGGCTTCGACCAAGTGCTTCGTGACGTCCGCCTGCGATAGGCGCTGCGCTATCAGCACCAGCCACCTTCGCCAGTGCTCGAACGTCGCCAATCCGGTCTCCTTCTCCGGCTGCTGTCTCGATGCTCTCAGACCTTGCAGAGCGCTTTGGCTGATGAATGGTAGGAAGCGGTGGACGCCAGTCAGGAACGCCTGCGGTGGCGCTTCGCGCTCTGCCATAGCCAACACTTGCGTGTGGAAAGCGGACGCGGCTTCAGCAAGCTGCACGGTCGAAGCGAGTGGCAGGAGCTCCGGGTCCGAGCTCGCCTTCGACGATGTCAGCGCTTGCAGCAGCAGGATCAGCTGGAACCCGGAATGCACCATCTCCGCGGACCTCTTCTCCAAGAGCTGGAGCAGAAGCGCAGCAAGCGGCGAGCCGTCGACTCCGTTGGTCTTTGTCTCGTCGCCTCTTGACTCGCTGATCAGCTTTGGCGCCATCGCGAGCACCAGCTCCACTGTCACGAAGAACTGCAGGCTGTCGTCGCACGCGCGCAAGAACACAGCGTACTCGGTCGCCACTGAGATCACTCGCCTCACGACCCACTGAACCGACTTGCTACGGATCTCAGCAACACCGTCGGACGCTGCCTCCTCCACCAGGTCCCGGATGATGTCCACGAGCTGCGCCGGGTTCTGTGCGACGAGATACTCGATCGTCGGAACGACAACTTCATCCTTGTCCCGCTCGCCGAAGATCAGGTCGTGTACGAGGAACTCGAGCACCTCGAACGCGCTGATCTGACCGACAAACGCCAGCACCCAGCTCCAGTTCGCTGGCGCCGACGTCGCGAGACACCACTCGAGCATCTGCGCCATCAGCGCTCGCACGTCGTGCTCGTCAGCGCTGATCACAGCGCGCCGCACCACCGACAGCAGCTGGAAGTAGAGCGGCTTGAGCGGCAGCGCCGCCAGCGTCGCGTCGAAGTCCAGGAGCTCACCGCTCTGTCCACTCCTCTTCACGACACTCTTCTCCACTGGGTCCTTGTCGCTCAGTTCGGCGCATAGCGCGAGGCAGAAGCGCACGACGTCGCACAGCACCTCCGCCTCGTGCTGCACCCGCAGGCTCAGGAGCTCGACGCACTTGTGGATCTCCGCGGCGCTCTCATCTGCGCTCAGCACCAGCACGTGAGGATCTCGCACTATCAACGAGCACACACACACACACACACACACACACACCTGCGGTCGTCGTGCTCGGCTTCTGCTTGCGACCGTGCTTCCCCTTCTTCTGGCGCTTGGCGGGCGGGCCGCCGCCGCCGTCCTCCGCGCTTAGCAGCCGCAGCGCAGCGCTCTGCAGCGCGTGCTGTAGCGTCTCCAGGTCGGTCAGCGCGTCGACGGCGCCAGCGTCAGCGACGCGCTCGGCGGTCGCGTGTGGCTCGCGAGGTGACTCGGACGCCGGCGACGCCGGGGACATCGGGTCCGTCAGCGCTGTCGGCGGTGTGTCAACTCGGCGACTTATCGGTGCTGGCGGCTGTGGAGAGCGCTCACCGTCCATCGGCGAGTTCATGAGGCTCGAGAGTGCCCCGCGCGGCCGCGGAAGAGCGATCGGCGCCACCGTCGCTACAGCGTCAAACGGGCCGCCACCCCCGCCGCTGCTGTTGTCAACGGGATGGGAGTGGTGGTCACTCTCGGAGGAGGAAAGTAGCGAAGACAGCGAGACGGCGCTGTTCCGCGTCGGGATCGTGAACGCCGGCGGCGGTGGTGGCGACGGCGACGACCCAGCGCCGCGCTCGCCCATTGCCGATCTCTTCACAAGTGCGAAATCGGATAGTGCAAAAACTGAGGGATGGTAAGAGTACTGTAATTTGTAGATTTTTTCTCTATTAGCATCAATGTTAGAGCGAGTTCGGGAGGGGACATGGGTTCACATCGCATCTTCCCAGGAGGTCTCGACGACGACAACGGAGATGACGACCACGGCTGCATGGCAAGCGACTGTCGCGACGCTACAGCGCCTCGACCGCGTGCACCAGGTGCCGCTCTCCTACACACGCGCAGCGAAGCTGCATCTCACAGTACTGTACTGTTTCTTTCCATGCAGCTCTCGCGACGCCGCAGCGGTCTCGAGAACGCCATGCTGGCGCTGGCGCTCGTGGCGATCGCGTGCGTGCTGGTCGAGAGCGAGCTCTTCTGGCAGGAGCTGCAAGACCAACACTCCGACGTGACCGCTTTCGCGCCGTCCATGGTCTTCCTGGTGCTCAAGTGCGTGCTCTCGACGGCGACGGCGGCGCTCGTCGTCGTGCTGGCGCTGCGCTACCGTACGAGTGACTGAGATGGCAGCGAGGAGAAGAGTGGCGTGGGAGACTGACTGAGAGCTCCTATGGCACCCGCAGACGTCGTGTGCTGCGTCCTCGTTGAGACTCAGCAAGTGGATCCGCGCGCCACGTTCCTCAGCACCTCGTCCGGACTGCGCAGGTGGGCGACACGAGCCTCTCCCTCTCCACTCCGACTCGCTCGCTCTTAACTGTGCTCGGCCGTGTCTCTCACAGACGCTTCCTCGCTGAGCTGCTCGTCTGCGGCTTCCACGTGCCGCCGTGGACCTCGAGCCTCGCGACGATCCAGTCGCAGCGGAGCGCCAACTTCTACTTGGACCAGCTCGGTACGTGGCGGCAGCGCGTCACCGCTCAAGAGGGTGTCACCCTCCGACGTGTTCGCTCACTGACGCGCTGCTCCGCCTCAGACGTGCTCGTGCTGTTTAGGATCTACCTGCTCGGGCGTTTCCTCCGCAACGCGCTCGGCTTCAGCGCGTCGTCGTCGCCGTACTACGCGCACCTCATCACAGCGTTCCACCGCGTGGACACCACGACGGTCTGGTTCACGGTCAAGTGCGCGTTCCAGAAGGCCCCGTTCCTGGCGACGGTGGCGGCGCTCTGCGTCGACTGGGTCCTCACGTCGGCTGGGCTCAACTTCCTCGAGCGGTGCGTGCGTGCGTGCCTGTGTGCAGTGGCGCTGAGGAGCGCACGACCGCCTCACGCTCAAGATCTGCTGCTCGCCTCCCAGCGGCCGCAACGAGAAGCTCACAAACGTGAACGAGGCGATCTGGCTTGCGATCGTCACGATGACGAGCGTCGGGTACGGCGAGATCGCGCCACGGACGCTCGGCGGCAAGCTCACGATCGTGCTCGGCGCGATCGTCGGCGGCACGGTCATCACGTGCCTGCTGCGCGTCGTGCTCATCGACGCGCTGCTGCTCTCGCCGCAGGAGAAGATCGTGCTCGACGTGGTCGAGTTTCACGAGTTCGCGCGCCGGCAGAAGGACGCCGCGGCGTTCCTCGTGCAGCAGGCGTGGAAGTGGCACCGCGAGCGCGCGGGCGGACGCAAGGAGAGCAAGTACAAGCACCGCGTGTACGCGGCCGCCGAGACGCTCCGATTGCTGCGCTTTACGCAGCCGGCGCCGGGCACCGCGCCGTCGTCGACCACCGCCTCAAGCTCCGCGGGCTTCCCCGCGACCGCGACCATCGCGACGCAGCTGGAGGCGCTGCAGGACGAGATGACCGCGCGGCGCAGTCGCTCGCTGCTCGAAACGCACGCCGCGTCTCAGCTCTTCCGGAACATCGCGGCCACCTCGCTGGAGTAGAAGTGCGGCTTGCGTGTCCCCCGCCTGCGCTGCTGCGAGCCGCCGAACTCTTCTCCCTGCTGCTTCCTCCGCGCGTGCGTCACCTGCACCTTCACTCTGCCTGCGAGCGCGGCTTCGAGCGCGTCGACGTGCTCGTACAGGAAGTCGACGAGCTCGGTCGCCTCCATGCCGGCGGGGATGAGGACCCCCATGCCGAGCTCCGGCTGCTCCTCGTCCCACGACACCTCCGGCCGCTCGACCGACGCGTCGATCGTCACGAGCAGCGTCACCTTATTCCACACAAGGCTGTGGAGCCGCAGCTCGAGGAAGTGCACGAGCAGGAAGTTGGCGATCCAGTGGAACACGACCTGCCGCTGCGCTGGCGTCTCGAGCTTCGGCAGCCGCACGCGCTCGGAGATGAGGCTCATGAGCACCGCGTGCTGCGACGCTGCAACATCCAACGCGCGGTCATCGGTCAGCAGCTCCTCTCATCGCACCGCATCGTACCCCCCACAACAAGAGCTACGCACTCGGCCCGTCCTCCAGCCCCGTCGTGGCCTCGAACACGATGTTGCGCTCGCGCGTCAGCATCGAGTGGAACACCTTCTCGAACGCCGCGTGCTCGCGGTGGCGCACGCGATTGTGCGCCGCCGCGTCCACGCCGTGCTGGCGCTCGGGTGTCTCCGCCTCCGCGAGCCAGAGCGCCAGCGCAGAGCTCCGCGGCGCGCCGCCGTCGTCATTTTCGGTCGCGAGCGGGATGGCGGCGACCTCGAAGAGGTCCTTGAGCACGCGCTTCGTCGCGCGCTGCCACTCGCGCGCGAGCGGCGACTGCAGCGCTGCGCTCGGGTCATGAGCGCGGTTCGATGAGCTGCCGCTGCCGGAGAGCGTGCGGTGCACGAGCGCGCCGGGCACTTGGATCGTGTACGCGACCGGCGCGAGCTCCTCCCGGCGCTCCAGCGGCACGTGGAAGTGCAGCGGCAGCCGCAGCGGCGCGCTGGCGCCGAGAGCCGCACCAGCCGCCAGGTCGAGCGCGAGCCGGCGCGCGCGGCGGGCGTCGCCGTTGCAGCCGGCGGTCGCGAGCTCCAGGAACTGGTTCAGCGCCTTGAGCGCCGCCTCGTTGTCGCTCGCGAGCGCCGCCGAGTGGCGCTGCACCGTGTCCGGGTGCAGACGCAGCAGCAGTGGCGACACGAGCGGCGTGAGGTTCAGCGGCTTGAGCGCGGCGGTGGCGGCGGTGGTGGCGGTGGCGGCGCCGCGCGGTCGCAGTCGCCGGACCGTTGTAGCGCGGAGCATCACTGATTGGTTCTGTTGCGTTTTGGAGGAGGTATACTCCCTTGCTTTCTTCTCTATGCCTAAAGGAAGTTCGTGTAGTCGACAGTTGACGTTCGTCTCGCATGAACATGTCCTCCGCTCGCTGCTCGCTGTCATGCGCGCACATGGGAGGATGGAACGAAGTTGTATGCACTGGAGAGGGTGTTCGCATTCGTGGTCTGCAGCACGCGCGCCACAAACGCTCCAGCTACGAGCAAGCGCTTGCTGTTCTCCTCCCTTGTATCATTTACACCCTGATTTGGTTTGCTCGCTGCTGATGTCCATGCTCAAGTCACCCATGTACTCGATCAGCGACCCTCTCTCTCTCTCTCTCTCTCTCTCTCTCTTGACAGACGACTGATCGGTGCTGTCCAGCTATCCGCCCTCTCCTCAGTTCGCTAGTCTCCTCGCCATCGAAACATGCGCTGGCGATCGACACCTTTGCTGCTGCTCGCGCTGGTGCTGCGGAATGCGCCGACGACCGCGAGCGAGGTACAGGTCGGCGACGCAGAAGTCGTCACGGCCGAGACGCCCGGCAATCCGAGTCCCCTCCAGCCCACAGACGCTCGATCCGCCCGAGTCTTGTTCTTCAGCAACTCGACCGAGCCGCTTCCATGCGGCGGACTCCTGATAGCGAGAGACGTCGTGCTCACGTCCGCGAGCTGCCTGCAGGCACACAGTCGAGTCGCGACTGTGTCGATAACGCGCTCGCGAAACCTCCAGTCCGTAGCGAAGACGATCGTGCACCCGCGGTTCGAACACTCCAACGACACGCAGTTCGACGTCGCGATCCTCATCGCGCCGCGCGGAGCGAACGAGACTGCTGCTGCTGCTCCTGAACACACTATCGTGCTGGACTCGCGTGGCGTGACCGACTCGGAGCAGCTTGAGCGGCTTCCACTCGGCAGCGGCGGCACAGAACTCGAGATAGTCACAACACTCCCACGTTCGCGGTGCGAGCCTCGCCAGAACCAGACAGACACAGCAGCAACCTCGTCGTCGGGTCGATCAGCGCGGTGCATCCAGTCACTCGGCGAGAAACACAGCTCCGTGGACATGCAGACAGCGACGAACGCCGCGCTCTTGTGGCGCACGCCACCCGCCACAAAGACTTCGTACCTCACAGGGCTGCAGACGGACACGACGCGCGCAGGCCTCTTCGTGTCGAGTCTCGACATCGCCAACTTCGTCAACGCGTACTCGAGCGGGCACTCGTGGGGGGTGTCTCCGCAGCCGTCGACCGATCTCTCGTCGGCAACCGCGCCATGGACCAGCGAAGCGACGATCGGATCCGCAGGGTCGACGTCGTCGCGGCACGTCGTGGCGCTCCGAACGGAGAAGAACGGGCAGAAGTTCTGCAGCGGCAGCCTCATCGCTCCGACATTCGTGCTCACGACCGCGAGCTGCGTCAGCGACGGTCTCGCGAACTACGTCGCGATCGGCTCGGCCGCGCTCGCCTCCGGCGTCGAAGTCATCCGCGTCGCGAAGAACCGAACGGTGATTCACCCGAGCTTCGGACAGCCGTACAAGACGTCGTTCGACGCAGCGATCATCGAACTAGAGTTCGCAGCCTACGCGCAGCCGATCCCCGTGAGCATCTTGGCAGATTTCTCGGACGGCACACATGCGACCATGACGAGTCCATCTGTCTCGATCAACGTCCCAGTGTGGTCGAAGCGGACCTGCGAGGCGACGGTGCCGGGTTTGGACAGCAGCAGCCTGTGCGCTGGCGGCGAGGCAGGCCAAGATGCGTGCGCTGGAGACGCAGGCAGTCCCTTGACTATCGTGAATAGCGATGGCAAGGATCAGTTGGTCGGTGTCGTGAGCGCAGGGTATGGGTGCGGGCGGCCAGGAGTGCCGGGGCTGTACACTCGCGTTGCGGCGATCGTGGAGTTCGTGCGAACCCACACGGTCGCCACGCGAGTGACGAACTCAGTCGCCCCAGACCCAACGAAGAGCGAGGTGCTCAACTCGACGCCTGCAAGCGTGGAGGGGACGAGCGATAGCAGAGATGGAGCGAAGGAGACCACGCTGCCGTCAGCCACCAAGAGCGCGACGCTCAAGAGCCTCGGCCCTCTCACGCATGAGAAGGTTCTGGAGTTCCTGGTGCGGGGCTCCGACGGCGCAAGCACCAACGTCCAGATCGACGGACTCCTGGAGAAGTTCGTCGAGAGCTCGAGCGAAGTGGAGATGCACTCGTCCGGAGACCTCAGCGCGCTGCTCGCCGTGGTGGCCAGGCATAATGCGCTGCCGCTGAACCAGCGCAAGGACCGCTTCGGCTCCTTCAGCGTCGAGAGCGATCGGCCCGCAGTTGCAGAGCAGGCGTGCGGCAGCGCGAGTTGACGAAGCTGGTGGTGTAACGTGCGTAGAGTATGTAGTGGAATCTGGAACTCGGAGCGTGAGTTCGAGTGAAGCGGCCGTCGTCCACGATGCGCTGATGATAGTGGCGTATCGAGAGTCTGCTTCGTACTCAGGATCGGTCTCGCGATGTGCAGTTCAATACATTCTCGCTAGTGAACAAATCGAGGGAAGTCCACCTAGGTACAGCGTAAATCATGCATATCAACTTGTCGCCACACACTTCTTCGCTTCCTTTACGTCCGCTCGCCTTACATGATGGCGACCTCCGCCGACAACACGCTGCTCGTGGTCGTTCTGGTCTGCGCGCTCTGCGTGCTGCTGGCGGCCGTCGCGGCGCTCTGGCTCTGGCAACGGCGCCGCCGGCAGCTCTCGGGCGGCGGCACGCGGCACGACGAAGCCACGATGCCGCGCCGCATCCGCAAGAAGAACAAGGACATCGGCCGCCCCAGCTACCTCTCGGGCAGCGGCACCGGCGCCGGCACGGACGAGCACCACGTGGGGATGGGCGGCGCTGCGCCGGGCTCCGCGCGCACAAACTACGCGCCGTCGCGGCCGTCGAACCCGCAGAGCTCAGCGCGCGGCGGACGCGGCTGGGGAGGAGGGGGACGCAGCAGCCGGCGCTCGCTGCTCGCCGGTGTGAGCAGCCGCCTGCGTCAGACGGGACTCTTCGGCTCGATGCTCTTCACGAAGGACTCGGCGCGCAGCGGGAGCCAGCCGGCACCACTGCTGCGCACCAAGTCGATCGAGGACTTCTGCAAGGACTCGACGGTGCTCTCAGCGTTCCTCGACGACGCCGGGCTGCTGCCCAAGCGCGTGGCGTACGACGAGCTCACGTTCCTGCGGTCGCTCTCGAAAGGCGCGTTCGGCGAGGTGTGGCTCGGGCAGCTCGAGACGAGCCACGTGGCGATCAAGTGTCTGCTGCCGGAGAAGCGCATATTCAAGAGCAGCATCGAGCAGTTCGCGGCCGAGATCCAGCTCATGTCGCTGCTCGAGCATCCGAACGTCGTGTCGTTCGTGGGCGTGAGCTGGAACCGCATGGCGGACCTCTGCGCCGTCGTCGAGTACATGGAGGCGGGCGACCTCGACGAGGTGCTCAAGAAGCACAAGGCCAAGCTGTCGTGGAACAAGGACAAGATCTCGATCGCCATGGACGTCGCCGAGGGGCTCGTGTACCTCCACTGCATGCGTCCGGTGATCGTGCACCGCGATCTCAAGTCCAAGAACGTGCTGCTGAACCGCGAGTGGCACGCCAAGCTGAGCGACTTCGGCGTGAGCCGCAAGACGACGATCAACGAGACGATGACGTCCGGCGTCGGCACGCTGCTGTGGACGGCGCCGGAGATCATTGAGGGCAAGAAGTACTCGGAGCAGGCGGACGTGTACTCGCTCGGCGTCGTGCTCTCGGAGATCGACACGTGCGAGTCGCCGTTCGAGCACGTGAAGAACGAGCTCGGCGAGAAGCTCCCGCCCATGCAGATCGCGCAGAGCGTGCGGCTCGGCAAGGTGCGCGTGCAGCTGCGCGACGACTGCCCGCTCAAGATGCGCGAGCTCGTGCTCGCGTGCACCCAGCTGGACCCAGACAAGCGCCCGACGGCGATGCAGGTGGCGTTCACGCTCAAGAGCATCATCGCGCCGACGCTGCAGCGCGCTGTCTCGATCGACCTCTAGCCGTCCGTCGCTGTAACTTAACGCCCGTGGTGGCGCCAGCGTCCTCGCCTCTTGTCTCGTGTCGCGTCTGTCGATCCTCTCGTTCGCGTCCTCTTGCAGATCCTCTCAGTTCGTCCCCTCGCTCGTCCCTCTCTCCTTCGTTCGAAGACTCGAGCGCTGTGGTCCGCTATGCCAGCACCTGATGACTCGGAAGCCCACACGCGGTGTCGACACCATCGGTTGCCATTGCAGTTGCGTGATTGTCCACATCGTCCACTCCGTCCACCTATCAGAGGACGGGTCACTTGCGATCCGTCCACTCGTGTTTCGGTGGTAGACGAGGAGATGCGCTGCTCGAGCAAGCCGCGGGTGAGGCGCGCGCAGAGTTCAGACCGCGGCGGCGGCGTCGTCCGCGATGGAGACGAGTGCCGCCGCAGGTGCTGGCGCGACCGCCGGGGGCCGCCGCCCGCGCTTCGGGGCGCGAACTTGCTGTCATTCTGCGATCGGCGCGCGACCGCAAAGCTCCCAGCGCGAGAGAGCGAGCGACAGCACCACCCCCAAGCGCGCTGGCGATGGCAGATACCTCCAAGCACCGCTTCGAGGAGCTCAAGACCCCGCGCGGCGAGGGCGACTTCCAGCCCAAGACACCAGTCGACGGTGCGAGCGCGACATCCTCCGAGTCCCGCCCCAAGTCCGACTCGGAGGCGTCGCCAGCGGAGTGCCGGCGGCGACCCAAGAGCTACCGCGTAACGCAGCTCTTCCGGTTCGCCGAACCGCTCGATGCGCTGCTGCTGGGCGTCGGCGTGCTCGCGTCAGCCTTCCGCGGCGCGGTGCTCCCCGTCGTCGGGCTCCTCTTCGGCGACATCGTCGACGGCTTCGCGGCCTCGCCGGTGGATCACGCGGCCGTGAACCGCGCCACGTTCATCTACCTGGCGCTGGCGGCGGGGGCGTTCGTCACCGAGTACACCGCGCACGTCGCGTTCTTCCACAGCGCCGAGCGGCAGATCGCGCGACTGCGCGCCGCGGTGCTGCACCACACGCTCTTCCTGGACGCCGCGTGGTTCGACGAGCACGACTCGTTGCAGCTCGCGAGCCGCTTCGCGAGCGACACGGTGCGCATCAAGGGCGGCATGGGCGTGGCGCTCGGCGACGTGGCCGCAGACCTCTCGGCGTTCGCGGTCGGCGTGGGCATCGGGCTCGCCAAGGGCTGGGACATCGCGCTCGCCGCCGCCAGCGTGACGCCAGTCATGGTACTCGTCGTCGCGCTCGTGACCGCGAAACTCGGCGCCAAGGCGGAGCGCGTGCAGCAGCTCAACGCCGAGGCCGGCGCCATCGCCGAGGAGACGCTGCGCAACGTGCGCACCATGAGCGCGCTCTCAGCGCAGCCGCGTGCGCTTGCGAGCTACACACACAAGGTCCGCGCCGCGAAGGACGTGTCGGAGCAGGCGTCCAAGTTCGCGGCGCTGGGCTTCGCGGTGCTCGTCAGCAGCATCTGGGTCGTGGTCGCGATCGGGCTCTGGTTCGGCGGCCGCAAGGTCGCGCAGGGCGGCGCCGACCCGGGCGACGTCGTCGCCGCCTTCCTGGCGTTCCTCGCGGGCGTCAGCGGCCTCAGCAGCCTCTCGAGCAGCGTGCCGGTGGTTGCCGAGGCCACGGGCGCCGCGCAGGCGCTGCTCACGGTGCTCGACACGCCGTCGCGCATCGACGCGTCGAGCGACGAAGGTCTCACGCTGGTCAAGTGCTTCGGCGCGCTCGAGGCCGTGGACGTGCGCTTCTCGTACCCGAGCCGCCCGGACGTGCCGGTGCTCAAGGGCCTCAGCGTGCGCATCGCGAGCGGCGAGACCGTCGCGCTCGTCGGCGTGAGCGGCAGCGGCAAGAGCACGCTCGTGGCGCTGCTCGCGCGCTTCTACGACCCGACGAGCGGTGCGCTGCTGGTCGACGGCCACGACGTGCGCACGCTCAACGTGCGGTGGCTGCGCGCGCAGATCGGGATCGTGGCGCAGGAGCCCGTGCTCTTCGCCACGAGCATCTTCGAGAACATCGCGTTCGGCGGCGGCGTCGTCACGCGCGAGCAGGTGGCGCGCGCCGCGAAGCTCGCGAACGCGCACGAGTTCATCCTGCGGCTGCCGGGCCAGTACGACGCCGTCGTGGGCGAGCAGGGCGTGCTGCTCTCCGGCGGCCAGAAGCAGCGCCTCGCGATCGCGCGCGCGATCATGCGCAAGCCCAAGCTTCTGCTGCTCGACGAAGCCACGAGCGCGCTCGACAGCGAGAGCGAGCGCGCGGTGCAGGCGGCGCTCGACGCTCTCATGAGCCTCACGGAGACCACGGTGCTCGTGGTCGCGCACCGGCTGAGCACCGTGCGCCGCGCCGACCGCATCCTCGTGCTGCAGGACGGCCGCGTCGCCGAGAGCGGCTCCCACGAGCAGCTCCTGCGGCGCGAGCACGGCGTCTACCGCAACATGTGCGCGATCCAGCAGCTGGGCATCTCGGACTCGGACTCAGACTCGGACGGCAGCGACGACGACACGGTGCTCATGGCGCTGCCGTCGTCTCCGGAGCATCGCGACGCGGCGCACGAGCAGCGTGGAGAGACCGCGGCGGAGAGCAACGAGCTCACGCTCCAGCCGTTCGGGCTGCGGGACGCCGCGCAGCTCGTGCGGCCCGAGCGGCGGCGGCTGGCGGTCGGCGTGCTCGGCTCGTTGGCCGCCGGCCTCCTGTACCCCGTGCAGTCGGTCGTGCTGAGCGCGATGATCGCGTCGCTCACCGTCAAGTACGCGCGGTTCGTGGCCACGGACGACCGCACGCACTTGGCCGCGCTGTACGACGACTGCGTGCTGTACAGCGGACTGTTCCTCGGCGGCGCCGTCGCCATGGGCTTCCTGCAGTGGCTCGAGATCTACCACCTCCACCTCGCGCTGCACGCGGTGCTCACGCGGCTGCAGGAGCTCCACGCCGCGGCACTCTGCCGCCAGAACGTCGGCTTCTTCGACGACCCGGCGCGCGGTGCCGGCGCGTTCGCGGTGGACCTCGCGGTCGACGCCAGGAAGGTCGCTGTGGCGGCCACGCTCGCGTTCTCGCACGTGCTCCAGGCGGCGTTCATCGCGGTGTGTACGGCGGGCGTGTCGTTCGCGTTCGGGAGCTGGGAGCTCACGCTCGTGGTGCTCGCGGTCGTACCGGTGGTCGTGCTCGCGCAGGCGCTCCGGCACTGGCGCCTGAAGACGCGCGACGCGGTCGAGGACGAGCTCGCGGCGGCGGGCAGCCACTCGTCCGAGGCGCTGAGCAACGTGCGCACGATCGCGGTGCTGGGCATCGAGAAGGCGGTGGTGGCCAAGTACGTGGCGCTGCTGGAGGCGCCGAAGTCCAAGGGCCAGGCCGCGGCGCAGATCAACGGCGTCGCGAGCGGCGTGAACGCGTTCGTGGGCTTCGCCGCGCAGGCGCTCGTGATCTGGTACGGCGCCAAGCTGGTGGCCGCCGGTGACACGACGTTCGAGCGGATGCTGACCACCGAGGTGGTCGTCATGATGTCACTCGACAGCGTCATGGGGGTCTCGGCGTATCTCGGCGGCACCGTCGCGGCGTTCAAGGCCGGCTCGAGGATCCTCTCGCTCGCGGCGCGGCACGTGGCGCTCGACCCGATGGGCGACAACGGCGTGCGCCTCAAGAGCGAGCTGGTGCAGGGCAAGATCGAGTTCCTCGACGTCGAGTTCCGCTACCCGGCGCGCAGTGAGGTCGCCGTGCTGCAGAACCTGAGTCTGAAGATCGCGGCGGGCGAGACCGTCGCGTTCTGCGGCGCATCCGGGGGCGGCAAGAGCACGGTCGTGGCGCTCATCGAGCGCTTCTACGACCCCGTGCGCGGCCACGTGCTGCTGGACGACGTGTGCCTCCGCGAGCTCAACGTGCGCAGTCTGCGCGCGCAGATCGGACTCGTCGGCCAGGAACCGACGCTCTTCATCGGCAGCATCGCCGACAACATCGCGCTGGGCGTCGAGAACGGCGAGGCCGGCGGCCTGCCGCTCGCGGTGACCCAGAAGCAGGTCGAAGCGGCCGCGCGACTCGCGAACGCGCACGACTTCATCATGCAGTTCCCTGACGGGTACGCGACGCAGGTGGGTGTGAAGGGCCACCAGCTCTCGGGTGGCCAGAAGCAGCGCATCGCGATCGCGCGCGCCATCCTCAAGGACCCGGCGGTGCTCATCCTGGACGAAGCCACGAGCGCGCTGGACGCCGAGAACGAGAAGCTCGTGCAGGACGCGCTCGACAGGGTGATGACGCTCACGCGCCACCGGCGCCGCACGACGCTCGTCATCACGCACCGTCTGTCGACGATCCAGCACGCGGACCGCATTTGCGTGCTGAGCGGCGGTCTGCTCGTCGAGGAAGGGACGCACAGCGAGCTGCTGCACGCCGGCGGGATGTACGCGCAGCTTGTTGCGTCCGCCACGTTGTGATGATCTGTGACAGTGTATCCATGTCACTCGCAGTCACTCGCACGGGGCTTGAACTTTGTGGCGGTGCTTTTTATGTCTGTATGCGTGGCTTCAATATTCGAAAACATGTATTTCAAGTTGAGATGCGCGATGGCCTTTCACTATACCTAACTTCGATCTTGGACTCGCGAATTTCTGCACTTGAATTCGATATATTCCCGCCACACCGGATTCCTGAACTCTACAGGCAACGAGGTCACTTGATCCCTTGCCCCCCCTCGACCTCCCGACCTCCCGGCACCACCGACTCCTTTCGTGCTCCATCCAGCATGGCTATCCCCACGCCGCTCGCCGCCGCCGTCTCTGACGCGCCGCCGTCACCGTCGCTCTCGGTGCCGAGCGCTGCCGCCGCCAAGCTCGACGCCGTGGCGGAGGAGGCGATCGCGCTCTTCTACGCGTCCTTCCCGCGCTTCCGCGAGCTCCCGAGGGCTGCGCTCACAGTCACCACGGCGCCCGGCCGCGTGAACCTCATCGGCGAGCACACGGACTACAATGACGGCTTCGTGCTGCCGCTGGCGCTCGACAAGAGCACGGTGATCGTGGGCGTCGCAACCCCCGATGACGAGGAAGACGACGCGGGCTCGTCACAGGTCGTGTCCGCCAAGTTCCCGGGCGACCGCGTGCAGTTCCCGGCGACCGCCGGCGGCGAGCTCGCGCCGGGACTGCCGACGTGGGGCAACTATGTGCGCGGCGTCACGGCCATGTACCTGCGCCACACGGGCTGCGCGTCGCTGAGCGTGCGCGCGGCGGTCGCGAGCCGCGTGCCGTTCGGCAGCGGGCTGAGCAGTTCGGCGGCACTCGAGGTGGCGTTCGCGACGTTCCTCGAGAGCGCGTTCGCGCTGCGCGGCGTGTCGCCGACGCAGAAGGCGCTGCTGTGCCAGCAGGCGGAACACGAGTTCTGCAACGTGCCGTGCGGCATCATGGACCAGTTCATCTCGGCGTGCGGCCAGGGCCGCTGCGCGCTGCTCATAGACTGCCGCTCCAAGGAGGCCACGCCCGTGCCGTTCACCGACCCGGACGTCGTCATCGTCGTGTCGAACTCGAACGTCAACCACGAGCTGAGCGGCGGTGAGTACAAGGAGCGCGTGCAGCAGTGCCGCGCGGCCGTCGCGGCGCTGCAGCTCGCGTTCCCCGCGGTCACGCACCTGCGCGACGCGACGATGGCGCAGCTCGACGCCGTACGCGCGCAGCTCGCGGACGTCGTGTACCGCCGCGCACGCCACGTGATCACGGAGAACGCGCGCACGGTGGCGGCCGTGGCGCTCGTGAACGCGCACCGGTACGCAGACGCCGGCGAGCTCATGTTCGCGAGCCACGCGTCGCTGCGCGACGACTACGAAGTGAGCACGCCGCAGCTCGACGCACTCGTCGAGATCGCGCGGCAGTGCCCCGGCGTCTTCGGCGCGCGCATGACCGGCGGCGGCTTCGGGGGCTGCATCGTCGTGCTGCTGCGCCGCGAGAACGCCGCGCAGCTGCTCGCCAAGCTCGACGAGGGGTACCCGACGCACATCTTCGGCGACCACGAGTTCCCGGCGCCGACGAGCTTCATCACGCACATTGGCCACGGCGCGCAGGTGCTCCAGGCCGGCGCCGCCAAGTGAGCGAGCGAGCGGGAAGACGAGTAGGTGTGTGACAGGCGACAGGCAAGTGCGGGCGAACGAACGGACGAGAACGACCCCAACTCACGCGCGTGACAGGCAGGCACTTTGGCGTTAGCCTCACGCAGCAAACACTCTCACACACACACGCCAGCACCTCAGACGAACTCGCACGCGACGCGGATCTTGCCGGCCTTGAGGCTGCCGAGCGCATCGGCGCGCGGCGTGACCGCCGTCTTGGGCGTCGGCGGAGCGTCGTCCTTCGTCTCCTCCTCCGGCTCGAGCGGCGCCGCCACGGACGCCGACACGAGCTCCACCTTGACGGTCACATACCCGATGACGTCGCCCGTGTCGTCGCCCTTGTCCGTCAGCTTGAGCTTGTCGACCCCGACCGCGGCGCCGACCATTGATGGGTGCAGCGCCTTGAACGCGCGGCCGAGGCGCTCGTCGTGCAGCATGCTCTTGTCCTTGAGCGAGAGCGTGACCGCCGCCGGCGCCTTTGCGTTCTCGAACTCCTTCGCCGAGAACGGGAACGTGAACGTCTCGTTCCACTCGGCGCTGCCGATGTACTTCTTCTTGTCGTCCGACACGAACTTGATCTTCGCCGTGTTCGTCCGGCTCACGTTCGCGCCGACGTGGATCGAGATGTACGGCGAGATGTTCGGCGTACTGCTCACGAGGTTGCCCAGCCCGAGCATGCCGCCGCCGCTCGAGCTCGTCGTCTTCAGTTCCTCCAGACTCACGATCGTCACGACCACCTGGTACTCGTTCTCCGCCGCGCGCAACTTGCTCGCCGAGCCGCCGAGCGACAGCAGCGCCGACCCGCCGCGCGGCGACTTGGACACGAGCAGGTCGTACTCCTTCTCCTTCACCTGATGGCTCACGTTCTTCTTCGTGTCGTCCGGCTTCACGCCAGTCTTCACCCACTCGGCGAGGTTCGACGCGTGCTCAGGCGGCTTGAAGTCGTTGCGCAGCTGCGCTATCGACAGTATGCTCTTGCCGATCGTCTTGTCTATCGCGCCGCCGTACGAGTCCTTCACGACCAGCTGCACTTCGTCCTCGTTACCCGTCAGCTCGAGTTGCGCCTTCTCCTGCCACACCGGGTTCAGAGTGTTGTACAGCACGCGCGTCTTCAGGATCACCTTGTTGTCCACGCGCACGACGCACAGCGGATCGCACGAGTCGTCTGACAGCAAACCGCTCGCGCTCACGACCTCCAGCTGAAGCCGCGTCGGCTTGTAGTGCGACGCATCAAACTCCGCGATCAGCTTGTTGTTCACGATCTGCTTCGGCAGACGGCGACGGCCGCCGAACGGAGACCGATCCACCACAGTCGACTGGACACCGAGCGCCAGACTGTGCGAGGTCGACGTCAAGCGCTTGAGCAGCACGACACCTGGACCGGCGATGCCCGACACCGTGCCCTGCACCAAACCAGTCACGCCGCCCTTCATCGCGCCTTGCACAGGCTTCGTGAAGATGCCGGTGAGACCCTTGCCGAAGTCCTTCGCGAACTGGATACCGCCGTCGATCGGAGCGATCCCCGTCGTCGGCTTCTCGTCCTCCTTGTTCGCGCTGTCGTCCTCGTCCGCAAACTCGCCAACGAATTTGTCGAGCGAGCCTGTGATCTTCGCCACAGTCGACGCCCCAGACTTCACAATCGTCTTTCCGAGCACCTTCACACCCTCACCGCGCGTCTGCGCATCGCCGAGCACTTCGCCCTTCGTGATCTTGAGGAACTGCAACACGCCAGATCCGAGGTCTTCCACCAGTCCGATTGGGTTGCCGATAATGTCGGCGCTGCCGACCAGACGGTACGCCTGCATCACGCCCTGGCGAATGTAGTTCTGCATCAGCTGGTTCTGCAGACGCTGCTTCGTCGAGAAGCACCGCGCAATCACGATCTCGCTGAAGCTCAGCGTCGGAGATCCGCTCAGGTTTGAGCCGACGAGGCCGATCACCTGGCTCAGGAACCCAAAGATCACCGACCGACCGTTGCCGCCCGTTGACGACACAATGTCCTTGCGCGTGATCGAGTACTCCAAGTCGATCGTGATCGCGTGGATGCGCAACACGTCAAAGTACACGAGGTCGTGGTGGATGTTGCCATCGGCGGTCAGCTGCATGATCGGAACCGGCGGGACACGGCGGTTGAGCGTCTGCTCCAGCGTGCGCGCCGTGCGGTTCGCCACCGTCGCGTCGGACACCAGGTACGGCTCGAGCAGCTTCACGAGGTTCACGAGGTAGTCGATGTCCACCTTGAGCGAAAAGCTGCTCAGATCCACCTCGAGCAGCTTGTACGTCCCGACCTTCGCCGCGAGGTCCGCGTCGAGCACGAGGCGCAGCAGCGGCTCCGGCTCCTTGCCGACCGCCTTGTCACTGTAGCCTGCGTCAATTGGGTTCAGAATCACCGGGAACTTGGCGGTCGTGAGCATGTCGTCTAACTGGAGGTTGAAGATCGAGAAGACCCACTCCAGCGACGCCGGCGCCTTCTGCACTTGCAGCACATCGAGCGATGCGAAGAACACCTCCTGAGGGTACCCGTCCAGCAGTGACAGACCGAAACCAGCCAGCCGGAAGTCGAACGACGAGGCGTACAGCATCTTGCGCTGCTGGAACTCGTTCTCGAACTGAGCCTCCTGGTTCTCCAGACGGTTCATCTCCAGCTCCTTCTCCACGAACTTGAACACACGCGTGCTCTCGTCCACGACAACCTGCACCACGAGCTCGTACTTCTTCTTGCTCGACGACTTGTCACCTTCCGGCGCGAGCTCGAGCGTGATCGGCTCGTGGTACCCTACATAGTCAATGTCGTACGACTTCGTCTTCGGGTGCGGCGCGTCACGGTGCGAGACTCGGATCTCGACATTGCGGTCCTTCGACAGCGGGTTGTACCAAGCAAACGAGTGCCACTCGCCCGGCTTCACAGTCGTGCTCATTTCCTTGTCTGCGCGTTTGAAGAGCGACGACTCGCCCAACTGCGCGCAGTCGATCGTGAACGGAGTGAAGTTCTCGATGCGGTACGGTGGCGAGCTCGACACGTCGCTCAGGATCACGTACACATACATGTCGATCACCTGGACACTCGCCTGGCAGATGATGTCCTTCTGGCGCGACGGCGAGTACATCTGGACGTACAAGTCGCCTGCCGCGTTGATCGGGATCGAGAACGACCACTTCTCCGTTGCCTCGCCACCCCACTCGCTCGAGAACGAAAGCGAGATGAACTTCTGGCATGTCGAGAGCGCCTCGCCCTTCTTCAGAGGCGCGAAGTGGTACACCGGGCTCGTCTCGCCATTCTCGATCGCAACCTGGTACGCCTCGACGTCCGCGGCACTGCGCTTCTCGAACAGGTCCGAAACCTTCTCCACGTCAGCCTCGCTGGACGCAAAGCTCTGCAGGAAAATCTTCTCGCGCGTTCGGTTCTGCACGAAGAACCGCGGGCTGAGCGTCAAGCCCACGCCCTGCTCGAACATCCCGAACAAACCTTCAACCTTCACCGCGAACACCGCCGGACCGCACACGTACTCGCCGACAGTGTTGATCGTCGTCGTGTTCATCGGCTCCGACCACGTCGCGTTTTTCACCACATCATCGTTGACAGATGTGGAGCTGAACGACGACTCCGTGATCTTGCCGAGATAGTCCCACGCCGCCGGACGCTTGTTCGTCGTCGTGATGGGCTTCAAGCTCAGGCGGTCGTGCTCGAGCGATGTGATGATCGGGTGTGTGAACTCGCCAGGCACATCCAGCGCCACGAACGAACTCGGCTTCGCGCCGGGCGACGTCGACGCCAGCGCGAAGTCGAACGATGTGTTGTTCATGACCCAGTACGGGCTGAAGAAACGCACCACGCGCGGGAGACCCGGCAGCGAGAGGCGGTCCACGCTGAACTGCGATCCGTTGCTGAGCGAGATCAGCTCGCGCGCAATCGAGAACTGCTCGAGCGGTGCATGAATCGCCATCAGCATCGGCTTCGACCACGGAGAGGCAGCGCTCGTGCCATTCACGGTCGACGCCGCCACCACACGGATCGAGATGTAGCCCGGAGCGAGACACGACACGCCAGCGATCTCGATGTCTTGGCCGGACTCAACAGCGCCACTCAGGACCTCGTCGCCTGCGAGCGGCTCCTCCACCGCACGCAACACGTTCTCGATGCGCGTGAACTCCGTGTTCACGTTCTTCGCAGACTTGCTTCGGTATTCCATGAAGCGGTACTCGATCTTGTACGGCAGCGAGTTGCGAACCACGAACGGTGGAAGCAGAGACACCTCCCACTCGAAGTGCGAGCGGAGGTGCCAGCGACGAATCAGCATGTTCGGAGCGAGTTGCTTCAACACCTTCGTGCAGCTCTCCTCCGTCTCGCCGTACACGATCGTACCGCCGCGACGCTGCTGCTTCGCGGCTTCGCGGCTCTTCTCGTACTCGTTCAGCTCGCTGATCGCCTCACTGGAGGTCAGAATGTCGTTGTTCAGGGACGCCTTGATGATCCACTGCTCAAAGTGCTCCGGACGCGCATAGATCTCCGTCATACCCATGAGGAGCGTCACTGGCAGCGACATGCGCTCGTTCGGACGCAAAGTGAACACCTGCGACGTCACCGACTCGCGACCCGCGCTGCCGAGAATCAGGTACTTCACCTGGTACACCTGCGAGCTGTGGTTGCAGAAGAATAAGTTGGACTTGAACGTCAGCCGCTGCTTCAGCGGGTCCTCGAACCGGCAGAACGCCGACACGAACAGCGTCGACGGAGGCACCGACTCACTCACGACCGGAAGGTTCACGCTGCCGAACACCGGCAACGCGACACCTGCCTTCGTCTCGCCCCACTGCGCGATCTTCAACCCGTCGAGCGTCGCCTTCCCGTCCACGACTGCGCTCTTGTTCAGGTTCACGCGGCTGTTCGTGTCCACAACGATCTCGTCCTCCGAACCGTTCAGTCGCAGCGCAACCTTGCAGCCAGTGAAGTTCTGAACCAAGCAATCCGCGTCCACCTGAGTGTGTGTAGTCAAGGCCGAGCTCACGCCTTCCTGGTACAACTGCAGCGCATCTTGCTCCGCCTCGCCGTCAAGAACATCCATCAGTGCGCGGTACGTCTTCAACAGCTCTGGGGTCACGTTGATCTGGAACCGCTTCGCAGCCTCGACGAGAACCGAGAAGCCGTTCTCACCCTCGACCGAGTTCAAACCCGCCATCAGCTCCCACGGCTCAATCACACTCTCCATGTCCGACGCCAGCTCGCTGTAGCACGACGCAGACAAGTGGACACCAAACAGCGCGGTCCACTGCGAGGTACCCGACGTCGCAAGCCCGATCCAGTCCACCGGGCCGGTCTCGTCGATCTCCTTCCCGCCTAGCTCGAAAGATACCGTCACGTCGCTCACGTTGAAGTCGCCACGACAGTACTTCGCAGGCAGCTCTGCATCCGTCAGCACGAAGCGCAGGTTACCCAGCTGCAGGTCCGTCGAGAACTTGAGCTGCTTCTTCGTCGGCGCCGAGTTCTGCGCCAGCTGCACCAGCTGTTCGGTCTCGCTCAGCGCGGCGCTGAAGATACCGTCACGCTTGCGCTTCGCAATAACACGAGCGGCGCTCTGGTATTCGCTCACACCACCGCAGTGTGTGAACGGCTGCACCAGCCACGTCGTGATCAGATTCTCCTGCTCCTTCTTCTCGATGCTCGGCTCGACGATCGACTCCCAGACAAACTGCGCGGCTTCGTAGTTCTTCAGAAGGCGAATGAGCTTCTTCTGCACGTCGAGAGGAGACTGCACGCCAAACGAGTGGTTCACGACACGCGTCTCGCTCTCGAAGAGATCCCAGAACCTCGCCTGGACATTCGCCTTTGCGATGAACTCCTTGAACTGGTCGATGCTTGTGATCTTCGTGTCGCACAGCTTCTCCAGCACCTCCGTCGATCGGTACTCGCCGCCACGGAGGTTCAGAGTGCCACTCAGGTCGCTCGATCCAGCATACTCGCCACCGCTCGAAGATCCGTTCATTCCCAGGAGGTCGTCGTGCAGGAACGAACGCAGTTCATCAAACTCCAGGTATCCGTTTCCGTCGCGGTCGATCTCGTCGAACAGCACGCGCACAAAGTACTCCAGCTCGCTCTCCAGCAGCGAGTCGCCGACCTTCACGCGACGCAGAAGCAGCAGCAGCTCGCCGAGCTCGATCTGCCCGTTGTGGTTCATGTCGATGTCCTCGAAGAGCCGACGCATGCGAGCCAGAATCACGTCCAGCTCGGCTTGTCGGCGCAGGTCGTCCTGCTTCTGCTTGCTCTTGAGCTTCAGCCGCGCTTGCTCAGGGGTAGTCGTCTGCATGCTTCCGAGCGACTGCAGGCACGATGCCATGAGTGCCAGACTCAGATCCGAGAACGCGAACACGAAGTCCGGCATCTTCATCGACACCTTCTGGTGGCACAGGTACGGGTTCGCCGCGTCCTGCTCGAGAAGGAAGTTCACCGAGAAATTCGTCGGCACCAACAGCGCCTCGAACTCCTCCACGCCATCAATGTAGCGCGCAAGGATGCCGATGTTCGTCGCCTTCAGCTCCACGGACTCCTTCGTCTTCGTGCTCTCCACTTGGATGCGCAAGCTCAGCGGCAAGTCCATGCGGCAGTTGATCACCGAGTCGCTGCGCGCTGCGTCCACGTCAATGTTCGAGTAGAACGACTTGGCGAACGTGCGCGCTGGGGTCAAGAAGATGTGGCAATCGTCCATCGCGACGCTGAGCACCAGCTCCTTGCCGCCCAGCAAGCTGAACGGAGCCATCGTCGCGATCTTCGGCTTGTCCTCGCTCTCGGTCTTCACGGCGAGCGCGTCAGTGTCCGGTTTCTCAATCGGCACGATCGCTTCGAACGCAGGGTGTGCAGCTGCCATCGCCTGGTTCGTGCTCGTGCTCAGACGGTCCACACTCATCAGGAAGTACTCCAGCGCGTCCGCAGCAACGACAATCTGCAGGTGGTTCAAGCTCGCGTCGATCGTCTGCTTGCCAGTTTGATACTGCACGATGTGCGCAAACAGCACTTGCGGTCTCGTGAGCGCGTCCGACTGCGCAGCCACTTTGCTGAAGTCCGCAAACACGATCTTCGACACCGGGGATGCCGCGGGACTGATCGCAGACGATGACTTGTTCACGACAAAGAGGATGTGCTCCAGCATCACCTCGATGTCCTGCGTGCGCTTGTCGCCACCATCCGGTACAGCAAACGTCGACAGGTTCACACCGAAACTGGAGAACACGAATTCCGCCATCTGCGTCTCCGACTCCACGAACCCGACACTGAGACTCTCGAGACGGAGCGCGATCTGCATCGTCTTGAACTGGATGTTCTCCGGCTTTGCAGCGAGCTCCTGCAAGATCGCGGTGATGTCGCTGATCGAGAGCTCTTCTTTGCCGCTACGGAAGAGCGCTGCCAAGCCCTGCGCGCGAGTGCGAAGCTTCACGATGTCGTTCAGCGAGAGCGACTCCTCGATCTCCGAAAGCTTCGCCAGGTGCGTCTTCTTCTCGTCAGCAGACAGCTTCGCGTTCGTCTCCACCTTGCTGTAGTTCTCCACGTAAAACGCGCGGTCTTCACTAGAGATCTCCTTCGACGCCGTCTTGTCCGACTCCTGGAGTCGAATCGACTTCACGAGCGTCTGGTGGTCCATGTACGGAACGTACAGGTCGCGGAGCACGCTCGTGAGCATCTCGCGAGCGAGCGTCACGCGGTTCGTACCGGCCAGCACCAACTCGACGCGGCAGAGGCGCTTTGCGAGCGGAATCGGCGCGATGTTCTCGACAATGCCGAGCACACGCGCCATCGGCGGCACCTCGACCTTCAGCTCCAGGTCAGGAAGGCTGAACAGCGCCACCGCACCGTTCCCGGGACCGCCCTTGAGGCTGTCTGGTGCGGGTGCATCCGCCGACTCGATGAACTTCTGCGCGTGCACGCCAAAGTCCTTGATCTGGATCGTGTACTGCACGCGAATGTCCTCGGACGTGAGCACAAGCTCCAGCGCCTCTTGCTCGTTGTCGTGCTTGACCAGCGTGCTGAGCTCCAGCGCCGAGAGTGCCACTGTCGCACGAGTGGGCGGCACTGCGACCGTTCCCTCCGTCGGAGTAGCGACAGCGTTCGTCACGTTCACTTTCACGTTCGTGATCTTCACTTCCACTTGCGCCATGATGAGCTGCACGACGCGGTCCTTGAACGTGAACGCCTTCGGGCCGGGCTGTGCTGCGAGCTGCTGCTGCTTCTCTGTCTTGGTCTTCTCCGCGATGAGGCGGCCGAGCCAGCCGTTCGCCTCGTTGAGCTTCATCACGACCGCATCTTTGACCTCGAAGACGCCGTCGGCGTTCGGGTCGATGAGCGTGGCGTCCACCTCGACGTCCTCGACCTCGAGTACGACCTTCCACGTCGTCGCGAGGTGCACCGTGAGTTTCTTGATCTCGACGGCCTTAAGCACCGCGGGAGCCACGCCCTGCTTGGCGAACGCGAGCGTGGCGAGGAAGGCGTCTGCGAGCTTGACGAAGAAGAGCGCGATGGTGACGCCGCTCGGCGCACCAGCGCGCTCCTCCCACGCGCCGAACGCATACTCGACGCGCAGACACGGCTGCAGATACGCGGACGCGAAGCGGTTGACGAGGCTCGTGAGCAACGGGAAGACCGTGAGGCGCGCGAGCGCCGGCACCACGCAGAGCGAGAGCGGCACGAGCACCGACACGAGCGCCACGAGCAGGAGCATGATCGCGCCGCGGGTGGTCGTCGTGGTGGAGGGGGCTGCTGCTGCTAGTGGTGGCTGCGGCTGCTGGGTGAGAAGGAAGGAAGGAAGGGGGCGCTCGACTTGCTCGCTTCCGAGGGAATCGCGGACTGCGGACTGATGGCTCCCATAACACAGAGATACGCTGGATCTCGTCTTGATACTTGTTAACGACCGGTTTGGTCATTAGAAAACACAGCACGATTGATTATAAGATGATTTGCAGTGTTTGAACTTGAAAACGAGGCGCACCTTAGTGGATGGATCAGAGTGGCGAGTACAACGAGAAAGCAGCCAAATCATCTTCAATCGGCAGTTGCTCCCTCTTTAAACCGCATTTAACGACCGATCTTGCGATTCGACTTTCACTCCATACAAAAAGCGAGGTATTTGTCGTTATATCGAATGCTCACTCAGCCCGCGAAATATATGGCCACTCGATGATTTCTCGTGTGGCCCACATACATTGAGCCACATGACTGGCCACATAACTGGAGCGAGAACGACGTCATCGATCAACCGCGACGACGATGCACCGCTGCCGCGCGCTGCTCGAGCGCTTGCCGCGCAAGCCGCTGACGCTCGCGTTCATCGTGCGCGAGGCGACTGGCGCCACTGCCGCCGCGCAGCAGCAGGTGCTGTTGGGTGAGAAGAAGCGCGGCTTCGGCTGCGGCAAGTGGAACGGCTTTGGGGGGAAAGTGGATGCGGGCGACGCGAGCGTCGTGGCCGCCGCCGTGCGCGAGATCCGCGAGGAAGCGAACGTGGACGTGCACGAGAGCGATCTCGCGCCGCGCGGCGTGCTTCTCTTCACGTTCGAGGGCGGCAAGGAAGTGCTGGTGCGTGATCTTGCTGTCAGAGGCGTGGCTTGTAGGTTTGTGAGCACACAGTTTGACAGTCATCCGCATGGTGTTGGGGACAGGAAGTGCACGTGTTCCTGACGACCGAGTTCGTGGGCGAGCCGTCCGAGAGCGAGGAGATGAGGCCCGAGTGGTTCGACGTCGCCGCCATCCCGTACGACAAGATGTGGGCGGACGACCACATCTGGCTGCCGCACGTGCTCGCGGGCAAGTGTGTGGATGGCGCCTTCCACTTCTCGAGCGATGAGGACACGCTGCTCGCGCACGAGCTCACCGTGAGCGACAACAAGGCTGTTGGCGTCGCTCAGTAGACTATAGAGGTGATACGCGAGTGGGTTGCTACTCTAACGTGGTCGACAAACTGCGTCGCAACATGCCGGCGCCAATCCAATCCGATACACAGCAGGTCGCCACGCACACCTACCTAAGTTGACACCAACCGCGGTACTTGAGCGATGAACTTAGACGCAACACGCGCGAAGTGTAAGGGGGCTGAGTGATTGGGGTCGATCAGAGAATTGTAGTCTATTGTTCAAGTCCTCGAAGATCTCAACAATGGGTTTCTTCCTCACTTCGACCACCAAGATGGGATCAACGCACATGCATATGAAGACACACACACGCACACACAGAAGTACTTGGCGTAGGATGTCACACACTTAAGACCATGGCGCCGACTGAAGCGAGCGCGACGGTGAGTAAAGGGCGTGTTTGCTCTCGCAAGGTGAAAAATTGGACATCGACCACAGGTGAGGGTCAAGCACAGAGTGTATCTTGCAAGCCACACATGCACACACACATGCACATGCACACACACATGCACACGCACACGGTAGACTTGTTCGACGCTCGAGAGCAATTCGATTGGCGCGAGTCCAGTCGGACCGATCGATCGTGCTAGCGGTGGCACTCGCGGGCAACGCACATCGCCCACGCGCCGCCGCCGACTCGCTTTGCGCTCAGACTATACCCACTCGCGCACATGGCGCGCAGGCGGGCTGTTGGAGAGCGCGGGAACCAGCACACACACACACACGTGCAGACATGTAGAGATTCATTCACACAGCTTTGGTTTGGCTTGGAGCACAGGCAGTTGTGCACGCTAGAAGACGCTTCTTGAACACTGAGCTATCGCATGCTTCTGCGAGCTCGAAATGAAAAAAATGACTGGTCGCTGCCAGATACGTATTTACGCAGACCGTAAAAACGCATACCAACCTGTAAATATGAAATTGAAGCGACGCATTTCGGAATCCAGCGCTTCCAAAAGCAACATCATGAGCGCGCCGTCCAGCGCCACCAGCGGCGCCACCAGCAGCGGCGGCGGCGAGCGCTTCATCCGCACGCGCTTCGATTCGCGGGACGAGTCGTGCGAGCTGCACTTCCTGCCGCCGTCGTCCGCCGACCGCTCGCCGCTCAAAGCCTGGCGGAACGTGCCGACGCCCACGAGCGCGTCGCCGCTGCTCGGCGGTGACCATGAGCCGGGCGGTGGAGACATCGAACGCAGCACGCACCGCCGCCGCAAGCCGCGTACGATCAACCACATCACGCTCGGTTTCATTGCGTACTTCGCCGTGGCGGCCGGACCGTTCGGCGTCGAGGACGCCGTGCGCGCCGCTGGCGCCTACCCGGTGCTGCTCGCTGTCGTACTACTGCCATTCACGTGGGGACTCCCACAGGCGCTCATGGTGCGCTTGCAGGCCAGGTGGCTGGCTGTTTGAGATGTAGCAGTATGGGGCCGCCAACGCTGCTGACTGGTGCGTGTGCTGTGCGGCAGACGGCGGAGCTTAGCACGATGATCGACGAGAACGGTGGCTACATTCTCTGGGTGCGTCGCGGGCTCGGCGAGTACGCCGGCTGGGTCAACGCGTTCAACGCCATCGCCAGCAACGTGTGCGACCTGCCGACGTACCCGGTGCTCTTCTGCAGGTACGACTCCGATGGAGCCTCGTAGGCTGGAACGGTCCGCTAACAAGATCTCGATGGCATGTGTGGGCGTGACGACAGCTACGTGGAGGCGTTCCTGGCGTCGGGCTACGACTACACGATGTCGGGCGCGGAGAGGTGGCTGGTCAAGGGCACGGCGCTGCTGTTCGTGTTCACGGCGAACGCAGTGGGCATGCGCGCAGTCGCGCTGGCGTCTGTGGGGATGTCGCTCTTCGTGCTCGCGCCGTTCGTGCTCGAGCCCATGAGCATCGAGACGTTCAACTTCGCGACGTGGGGCAGCGTCGCGCCGACGATCAACTGGTCCGTCTTCTTGTCGACCATTCTCTGGAACTACCAAGGTGTGTGCGTGGTGGAGCGTCGATGTCGCCCGATATGTGTGCGCCAAGGACTCACTTGGATGCGCTTCGTTCAGGTTGGGACTCGCTCGGGTGCGTCGCCGGCGAAGTCAAGGACGGCGGCAGAACGTACCCGATCGCGATTGTCATTGCCATGACGCTCATCACGATCAACTACGCGTTCCCAGGTACGACGGCGCATTGGCAGCAGTGTATCCGCTGCTACTCTCGTGCGTCCTCACCAGTGGTGTGTGCGCCGTGATCTACAGTTGCGGCCGGCATCATGGTGCAGCCCGACATCACGACGTGGCACGAAGGGTCTCTGGAGTCGATCGCGATGGCCATCGCGCCGTGGCTCGGCGTCTGGGTTGGTGCGGCGGCGGTCGTGGCGACGCTCGGCGAGTTCAACGTCGTCATGGCGTGCAGCTCGCGCGCGCTGTGGGCGACCGCGGACTACAAGATGCTTCCGAGCTGCCTCGCGTTCGAGTGGAAGCGGTTCGGTACTCCGATTGCGGCGATCTTGTTCCAGACAACGACGACGGCGCTGCTCATGAGCTTCTCGTTCGAGTTCCTCGTCGTGCTGGACACGTTCTTCAACAAGTGCGTACGCGTGGGAACCGGCGGTTGTTAGCGTGGACGCACACGGGCTCACTCTGTCGTTTGCTGTTCGCTTAGCCTCACGCTGCTGCTCGAGTTCTTCGCGTTCCTGCGTCTCAAGTACATCGAAAAGGACACGCCGCGGCCGTTCGAAGTCCCGTTCGGCAACACCGGCGCGTGGGCTATCACGCTTCCCAAGATCGTCGTGCTCTCGGGCGTGCTCGTCGCGCAGAGCTCGCACGTGTGGCTCTTTTGCGGTACGTTCAACGTTGTCGTGTCGCTCGTGTACCTGTGCTGGAGCACGCACCAGCGCAACGCGCGGCTCGCGGGCCTCAGAAAGAAGCTCGACGACGCAGGCGCCGAAGAGGACGGCGCAGTTGGCTACGGCACCGTCACGCTGTAGGGCGGCGGTTTGTTTGCTCTGGTTACATCATCGATAGAAGTCGAGAGCACTTTCAACCGACTCAGTTCTCTTGTTGCACACAGGGTGCTTGCTTGTCACACCCGTCGCACCAGAGGAGTTCGCACGACAGAGCTCCTGCCACAGACAGCGTCGTCGAGGAAGACGTGGAGGAGGAAGCGATGGACGACGACTTCATCCAAGTGGAGAAGCTCCCGGTGCTGGACGCCAAGGCGCTCGCGCGGTACAACAAGGAGGAGACGAAGTACGAGATCTCGGTGCTCAAGCAGCAGCGCGACAGACAAGAGCACACTCCTTCGTGGGTGGGCTACGTGTACTCGGTTTTGCTCCACTCGATTCTGAGGCACGCCCGTTGCCCGAAAAAGATCTAAACTGTGTGGTCTACACAGAAATCATGCTCTTGATCCAGGAACAGTGCCCTTTTTTACGATTTTCGAAGCACCATTATTACCTATTCAAACACAAGATCCCGTCAATACCCTAAATCAATCTTAAATCAGGGATACATCACACTCACCCTCTAAAATGCACTCCATCATATCTGCGTCACCGGCGCTGCTCCATTCTCGCACTTGCTCGAAGCACCACAGCACTCAGCACCCAGCACCACAGCACCAGCAGCACCAGCAACACTAGCGATGGCGCGCCGCGCGAACGAGAACTCGCCGCTGCTGCCCGCCAAGCTGCAGGACGTCAGCGCGCCGCGCCCGACGCCGCAGCTCACGCGCCGCGCGCTCTACGTCGTGCTGCCCCTCGCGGCGCTGGCGCTCGTGGCGCTCGGTTGGCTCTTCGCCGGCGCCAGCGACGACGAGGACAGCAGCAGCGACGCCGGCTCCGGCGCGAGCGACGCGGCGCTGCTGGCGCTGCTGCCACCGTTCGCGGCGCGTAGGCACCCGATCGCACCCAAGCTGCTGGACCCGGCGACGCTCGGCCGCGCGGTGCCGACGAACGCCTTCTGGACGAATCTGCTCGTGGGCGACAGCCACGGACTCAACGACGGCGGCGGCGAGATCACGCTGAGCCCCTACACTGTGCGCAGCCTGCCCAAGCGTCTGGACGTGTCGTACGGCGACTCGCGCCGCGTGGTGACGAACGACAGCATCACCGAGTACTTCCACGCGGACGTGAGCCTCACGGGCTACAGCCGCCGCGCGAACGCCTCGGGCGGCAGCGGCGCGCTGCTCGGCGACGGCAACAGCACGTCGCGCAGCATCGCGGCGTTCGACCCGCTCGCCGTGACGCTGCGCTACCACTTCGAGAATGAGACGGCCGCGCGCGCCGAGCACCTCTTCTCAGCGTTGCTCGTGCGCGGGTCGCCGTACCTCACGGTCGAGTACGAGCAGGTCATCCCGGTGCTGGAGCTCAACAGTACACTCGTGGCTGTGAACCAGAAGCCGGTGGCGAACCAGAGCGAAGCCGGCGACAGCGCGGCGCTCAGGTGGACGGCCAAGCGCTTCGAGCTCGACCTCCTGGTGTACGGCGCGACGAGCGGCGCGGCGGTGCCGCAGAAGTGGATCGTGTACTTCGCGCAGGAGCGCACGCTGCAGCTCCAGTTCGCGGACGAGAAGGACTACCGCGCGTACAACCTGCGCGGCGAGCTCACGACGCCCACGAACGTCCGTCTCGTGGACTCGGACTTCTACTCGGGAGCGATGCGCGTCGCGGTCGTGACGTCGATTGACGCTGTCGCCGTCCTCGACGCCTCGGCGGGCGTGTACCCGGTGAGTGCGTCTGTGGGTGCGAGCGTGGAGAACGGCAGCGCGTTCGTCACGTTCAACTGGACGACCAAGACTCTCGATCCGACGGCTTCGTCTGCGATGCTGCTCATGCTCGCGAACCCGCACCACGCTGCGACACTCGTCGCCGACGTCGCGTCGGAGTTCAAGGTGATCGGGAAGCTCGGCCACCGCACCGTCAAGTCGAACATGACGGCGGTGCTCGGCAGTTCGTGGACGCTGGTGGAGACGCTGCCAGGCATCGACTTTGACGCGCCACAGCAGATCGCCAAGCCCGAGTTCGTCGCTGCGATCAAGGAGTCGCTCGCAAACGACTCGAACTACACGCCCGAGGCGCAGGACCCGTATTTCTTCGGCAAGGAGGTGGGCCGCCAGGCGCGCCTGGCGCTCATCGCGGACACGGTCGGCGACGCGGCCGCGCGCGACGCGCTGCTGAACGACCTCGAGCGCTGGCTCACGCCGTGGCTCGTGGGCTCGAACGACAACCACTTCGTGTACGACAGTGTCTGGGGCGGCCTCTGCTCCAAGAACGGGCTCAAGGGGATCTTCTGGATGACGGACTTTGGCAACGGGTGGTACAACGACCACGTGAGTGACTGGCGTGGTCGTGGCATGCTGAGTTCCCGCGAGCGCGACGAGAGTACTGACTGAGTCTTGTGCGTGTGCAGCACTTCCACTACGGCTACCTGCTGTACTCGATCGCGGTGGTTGCCAAGTTCCGCCCGAGCTTCGTTGCGACGCACAAGGCGCCGATTCTCGCGATCGCGCGCGACATCGCGAGCATCGACGCGAACGAGTACGCATTTGACTATTCTAGCACTCTCAGTTGGGGGCTGCGAGCGCGATGTTCAGATGCTAACGGTGGTGCTGCACTCCATGCGTTGTCCTCCGTGATGACCACAGCAAATACTTTCCGTTCACGCGCCACTTCTCGTGGTTCGACGGACACTCGTTCGCGAGCGGCGTGTACACGCTGGACGGCGGCAAGTCGCAGGAGAGCGTGAGCGAAGCCATCAACGCGTACTACGGCGTGTACTTGCTGGGCAAGGCGCTGCAGATCCCGCAGGTGGAGCACACGGGCCACATCCTGCTGGCGCTCGAGATCCGCGCGGCGAAGACGTACTGGCAGATGCCCGCGGGGTCGTCCATCTACGAGGACGTGTTCGCGCAGAACAAGATGACGGGTCAGGTCGCGGCCACGAAGGTGTCGTACACGACGTGGTTCGGCCCCGAGATCGAGCACATGCACCTGATCAACATGATCCCGTTCACGCCGATCACGGAGGCGTTCATCGCGCCGGGGTACGTGCGCGAGGAGTACCCCGTGCTGCAGAAGCAGGCGTTCGACCGCGCGCTGGCGCCGATCGACGCGCGCTGGCGAGGATACGCGTACTTGGACCTGGCGATCGTCGATCCGGCGCGGGCGTGGACTCTGGTGAACGACCTCGACTTCTTCGACGATGGCAGCTCGCTCACCAACTCGCTCTACTGGATCGCGACGCGTCCGGCGCCGGCCGTGAACGCGTCATCGACGTCGTCGGCGTCGGTGTAGGGTGCCGTGTGTGTTGTTGTAAGCGAGCGGTGGAGGGTTGTACAACTCCGTACCCGTACATCATATCGCTGACACGAAGCTGCGGTCGTCTCGTTGGAGCGTCTCAATGCAGTGGCGGTGTCATCCTTCGCTCTCAGCGGTCGTCTTCCTTCTGTGCGTTGTTCCCCGAGTCGACGCGATCGATGAGATGCATCAAGATACCGACTTCGGACTGGCATCGCAGCTCTCGTCGCTGCGGCTGGCATCGGTGGCGCGCCTGCTGTTCTACAACGGCGAGACGCGGTTCACAAGGCAGCAGGAGGAGCGCTTTGCGACGGAGATCCGCAAGATGCTGCGGATCGTGGAACACCGAGAACGCACGATCCGAGAGTTCGTCGGCGCGCGGGCGAACGCGCTTCGCTGGCCAGCTCGTTCCTGTTCGAGATCTGCACAGAGATGGACCAGGCGGCGGCGATGTCGGAGAAGCGATACGAGCATGAAATTCGTCGTCGGTGATGTGTCGGTGTACAGCGTCGTGTTCGCTTTGATCTCTTCGAACCTCCGGAGCCGACACCGAGAATTGTCGGTGATGTGTCGGTGTATAGCCTTGTGTTCACCCTGCCTCCGTATCCGCTTCCTCCTTCTCATCCACGCTTAGCATCGGCTTCGAGTACTCCACTTCGCAAAGTGCCGACTCGAAGCACCGTCGCGAGCACCACACTCGCATGTTTCTCTGACTCCACTTCGATGCTAAGATTGGCGGCCTCGAGTTGAGGTCGTCGCTGAGCGGCAGCGTGAGCTGCAGTGGCGCTGTGCTCACGTTGGTGATCGCCCTGCACTCGACGATCCGCTCCGTTCCCCGCACGCGCCGCCGCCAACTCGAGATGAGTCGTACCACGGCGCAACTCTCGCTGTTCGTGGCACTGACTGTCGTGACGCTCGCGGCGTGGTGCGTCGGCGACGTGAGTGCGCAGTGGACGCCGCACGTCGTGGCCAAGGGCAACAAGTTCTTCAACTCGGCCACGGGGCTCGAGTTCCGTCTCAAGGGCATCGCGTACTACCCGCGTCCGAACGCTGGCAAGCTCTACAAGGTCGACAACTACGACTGGACGGTCGACGAGCACGAAGCGGTCTGGAAGCCGCACCTCGCGGTGCTCAAGGACCTCGGTGTGAACACGATCCGACTGTACTCAGTCGATCCGACCAAGTCGCACGACAAGTTCATGTGCGCGTGCTCCGAGCTGGGCATCTACGTGCTCGTGGGCATGACAGCGCCGTACGTGTCTGGTCGTGAGTGTGAGTCGTGCTCGGCCTTCCCACCTGGCGTGAAAGCTCACGTGCATGTGTGCGGACTCTCTCTCTCTCAGTTGCAAGAACTGCGCGATCATCGACGCGCTGCCACCGGCGTGCTACCCGAGCGAGCTCTTCGCGCGTGCGCAGATGGTGTACAACGCGTTCGCCGTGTACGATAACACGCTCGGCTTCAGCGTCGGTAACGAAAACAACCTGCAGAAGATTGCCGGGAGCAAGGACGGCACGACCACCGCACCGTGCGTGAAGGCGTTCCTCCGAGACGTGCGCAGCTACGCATCGAGCTGCGCCGCCAGCCTCCGCGCGGTGCCGATCGGCTTGGACATCGCCGACGTCCCGCCGCGCGCGCACTGGATCCAGTACTACGACTGCACCATGGGCAGCGACGAGCACACGCGGGCCGAATGGTACGAGGGCTCACGCTGGTGTTCGTGTGCGAGCGCTCGCTAACGTGCTACTCGCTCCCAGGATCGGCTTCAACCCGTACGTCGAGTGCGACCCGAAGGCACACACCAAGTACGCGCGTTCCGACGGCCTCCGAGACCTCATGCACGAGTACGAGCAGGTCGGGTACGCCCGACCGCTCATGTTCGGCGAGTTCGGCTGCAACCTCGGCGAGAACACGATCGAGGGCTTCGAGGCGCAGCGTCAGTTCTACGATGTACGTTCTCGTGTGGAGACACGTAGCTTGAGGAAGCAGAGGACACTGAAAGGCTTACTCTCTCTCTCTCTCTCTCTCTCCATCACGCTCTCGTTCACGGTTGTCTCTAGGCCAAGTGGATGAATGAAGAGAAGGAGATGACCGACCACATCGTAGGCGGCAACGTCTTCGAGTTCTCCACCGAGCGCGTCCACCTCGACAACGAGAGTGCGTTCGTCATCTGCTGCTCTTTCGAACCAAGAGACGATGAACGCATCGGATGCTAACCGGTGTGCTCGCGATCTCTTGCGACGCAGAGCACTCGAACAAGCGGGACCACGGCAAATTCGGCATCGGGTACTTCGAGCCAGAGAACTGCGACCACTTCAAGGTGCCGTGCAAGTTCAGGCCGTACCCGGAGTTCGCCAACCTCAAACTCGCGTACACGACGACCGCCAACTCGACGGTCAACATGACGGCGTACTCGCCCAAGACCTCCAAGATCCTCAAGTGCCCCAAGAACATCGACGTCGTGCTGCAACCGACGCCGGTCGTCAACTACCTCAAGTGCTCTGTGCGACAGCCCGTGTGCGACGGCGCCAAGGCGAACGCGTTCCAGAAGGACGCGTCGCTCATGGTGCCGATGGGCACGAAGAAGAAACCGTCCAACAACGCCGGCAAGCCGAAGAAGGAGCCGACCGAGATGGCCACGAGCGCTGCGTCTTCACTCAGCACAGCAGCAGTGATCTCTGCACTCGCGAGTCTCCTTGCAACGCTCTGGTTAGCGATCTAAGCGACCAAGACACTTGGTATACCGTCCAACATCGTCCAACGATCCCCAACTCGCCCACCGCTCGTGCTTGCCCTTGTTCATAGTGTTCGTACCTGGCTGTCTGCCACTGGTAGCTGCGCGCTCCCCCTCGCTCGAGGGGGAGAACTTTGTCCGTATCGATACTCGATGATAGCTCCTCAACTCACGCCTCACGCCGCGAGCGCAGTGTTCACGACGACCATCGCCGCGGAGAGCAGCAGGGTTCCCGTCACCGACAATGCTGCGTTCGTTCCAGGAGCTGGAACCGGAGCCGAACTCGACTGCGAAGACGGTGTGTCGGCTTCGTTCCCAGGAGCCACAGTACCAGCGACACCGCCGCCGGAGGTCGACGAGCTGCCGGCGCTCTTGTCGCCCGAGTTGGACTTCCTGCCGTTGCACACTGGCTGCAGCGCCGCGCACTTGGTGTCCGTCGTGACTGCCGAGATCGGTCAACGCTGGCGTCAGTCAAGCTCGAATTCCTTCGTCCCTCGTCAGGTTCGTTCACCGTACCCTTTGGCGTCACCGGCAGGTCGATGCTCATCGTCGAGGGACACGCCAGAGCGGCTGTGCGCGTCGGCGTGAATGACGACATCGTCACCGTCGAGTTCTTCGTCGTCGTGTACGCCGTCTTGAGGTTCTTGAACTCCGGGTACGGCTTGAACACGCACGGGACGGTGTCGTGGTCGCAGTTGTCTGGCGAGAAGTAGCCGATGCCGAACTTGCCCGGGTCCATGGTCGTCGTCAGCGCTGATCAAGCATCACGAGCAAGGGCGAGAGCGAGAGCTGTCAGCGTGGAACTATGCAGCGTCGCCATCCTACTGGAGTGACGCACTCTTCGTCAGCCGCAAGTTCGCGATCTCCGTCGTGAACTCGAACACGTTGCCGCCAACGACCTCGGCCGTCATCGCGGGCTCCTCGTTCATCCACTTGGCGTCGTAGAACGAGCGCTGGTTCTCGTAGCCCTCGATCGTGTTGGCGCCGGCGTTGCAGCCGAACTCGCCGAAGAGCAGCGGGCGGGAACACTTGGCCGCCGCGTAGTCCTTCATGAGCGTCTGCAGACCCGTGGACTGCTCGTACGTCGTGTGTTTGACCGGGTCGCACTCGACGTACGGGTTGAAGCCCATCCTGCGCGACGCCAGCACACCGGTCAGTACCGAACAAGAGAGAGAGAGAGAGAGACTCGAGTGCTCACCACTCTGCTCGCGTGTGCTCGTCGCTGCCGACCTGGCAGTCGTAGTACTGGATCCACTGCGCGCGCGGCAGCGTGTCGGCGATGTCGAGCCCGATGGGCACCGTGCGCAGCGAGCTCGCGCACTTGGTCGCGTAGTTGCGCGTGTCGCGCAGGAACGCCTTGACGCACGGCGCGACCGCGAGGCCCTTGGGCATGAGGTTGTTCTCGTTCCCGACGCTGAAGCCGAGCGTGTTGTCGTAGACCGCGAAGGCGTTGTAGATGGCCATCGCACGCTCGAGCAGCTCGCCCGGGTAGCACGCCGGCGGGAGCTCGTCCTCGATCGAGCAGTTCTTGCAGCTGTCGTCAAGCGCGCCAGTCAGTCAGTCAGCCAGTCGCCTCTCAGCGCCACTCGCCTCTCGCGCTTCGAGCCACGTACGGCGCCGTGAGTCCGATGAGCAGGTAGATGCCCGCCTCCGAGCACGCACACATGAACTTGTCGTGCGCCTTGCCCGGGTCCACCGAGTACAAGCGGATCGTGTTCACGCCGAGGTCCTTGAGCACCTCCAAGTGGGGCTTCCAGACCGCCTCGTGTTCATCCGCCGCCCAGTCGTAGTTCCCGACGCTCGCGAGCTTCCCGGCATTCGGACGCGGGTAGTACGCCACGCCTTTCATGCGGAACTCGGCGCCCGAGACCGAGTTGAAGAACTTGTTGCCCTTGGCCACGAGCGGCGCGACCCACGCGTCCGTCTCCTGGAGCGCGAGCAGCGCCGTCGCCGCGAGCGCCGCGAGCCAGCGCGCCACCATTTTCAAAATTGCGCTGAAGTTGCCCCGCCGGTGTCGAATCCGAGAGTGAAGCGGCATCAGCGGATACCAACGCGTGGTAGTCGAAGGCCCTCGCGAAGTCTCCACCGCTGGCTCCGCTGGGGTTCCCGCGGGTGATGTCGCTCCGCTTCGAGCCAGTGCCGGCGATTGATTGACAAGCAAACTTTTGGGTCTTTGGATGCGATGGCTGACTGTTCGTGCTGCTCTATCTTGCAGACTACGACGACGCTCTAGCGATCTCCTTACACGCTTGTGAGTAATGGGCGGCACGCGCAGCGCTGTCAGGAGCCCGAAGATCGACGCGAGCACGTAGGCTACACATAGAATTCAGCGTCGTCGCCTGGCAGGCAGGCGTCTCAGTCGCTCTACAAGACGCAGAGGAGCGCTCTACAGGCTCAGGAGCGAACCGACGACCACCGAGAGCACCGAGACCGCCAGCGCGCCGACCACCGACACGCTGCTCGCGCCGGAGCCCGAGCCGGAGGCGCCAGCGGTGTTGTTGAAGCTCGTGCTCGCGTTGTCGAGGTTCGGCGCCGACACCGTGCCCACCTTCGTCGTGCTCGCGACCTTCTTGCCGGCGTTCGACTTCTTGCCGCCGCACGTCGGCTGCGCCGTCGTGCATGCCAGCACATCCACTGCAGCAACAACACGAGCCGGTACGGGACCGAGTCAGCCTCCCGTCGAAAGAGCCACAAAGTCATCACGTGAACGCACCCTTCGGCGTCACCGGCAGGTCGATGCTCATCTTCGCAGGGCACGACAGCACCGACGTGCGCGACGGCGAGTACGACGACATCGTCACCGTCGAGTTCTTCGTCATCGTGTACGCCTTCTTGAGGTTCTCGAACTCCGGATACGGCGCGAACACGCACGGGACGGTGTCGTGGTCGCAGTTGTCCGGCGTGAAGTAGCCGATGCCGAACTTGCCCGGGTCCTTCGTCTTCGCGAGCGCTGTCGAGGAGGAAGCAAGGCACAACACACAGAGCGTGTCAAAACACAGTCGCCTCAACCAGAGAGAGAGATACACACAAGCAGCGCGACGCACTCTTCGTCAGCCGCAAGTTCGCGATCTCCGTCGTGAACTCGAACACGTTGCCGCCAACGATCTCCGCGGTCATCTCCGGCTCCTCGTTCATCCACTTGGCGTCGTAGAACGAGCGCTGGTTCTCGTAGCCCTCGATCGTGTTCACGCCCTCGTTACACCCGAACTCGCCGAACATGATCGGCCGCGGGTACTTGACGGTCGCGTACGCCTTCATGATCTCCTGGAGGCCCTTGGACTGCTCGTACGTCGTGTGATCGATCGGGTCGCACTCGACGTACGGGTTGAAGCCGAGCCACTCGGCGCGCGTGTTCTCGTCCTTGTTCACGAGGCAGTCGTAGTACTGAAGCCACTGGTCGCGCGGCGGGATGTCGGCGATGTCGAGGCCGATGGGCACCTGCCGCACGTGGCCCGAGCAGCTACCGGCGTACGCGCGCGTGTCGCGCAGGAACGCCTTCACGCATGGCGCCGTGGTCGTGCCCTCCTTGCCGTTGAGCGTCTGCAGGTTGTTCTCGTTGCCGACGCTGAAGCCAAGCGTGTTATCGTAGACCGCGAAGGCGTTGTACACGACCTGCGCGCGCTCGAAGAGGTGGTCCGGGTAGCACTTGGGCGGCACGTAGTCGAGCACTGAGCAGTTCTCGCACCTGGTGCAGCAACGCAGTCAGCCATCCAGCTCGTCAGTATGTCTCTCTGCGCTGCACCTCAAACAGCTATCACTCCTGCCCCACTGCACACGTACGGCGCCGTGATGCCCACGAGCACGTAAATGCCCGCTTCCGAGCACGCACACATGAACTTGTCGTGCGACTTGCCCGGGTCCACCGAGTACAAGCGGATCGTGTTCACGCCGAGGTCCTTCATGATCGCGAGGTGCGGCTTCCAGACCGCCTCGTGCTCATCCGCCGCCCAGTCGTAGTTCCCGACGCTCGCCATCTCGCCAGCGTTCGGACGCGGGTAGTACGCCATGCCTTTCATGCGGAACTCGGCGCCCGAGACCGAGTCGAAGAACTTGTTGCCCTTGACGACGACCGGCGCGACCCACGCGTCTGCCGAGAGCATCGCGGAGGCCGCGAGGAGCGCGAGCGCGCAGGCGCTGCGCACGGAGCTGCCGAAGGCCATCGCAGCGCGCGTGAAGGAAGCGAGGGGAGGGGAGAGTGGTTGGTAGTCGCACTGGAGCGCTAGAGCAGCTCGAGGCGAATTTGGGAATGAGGAGAGAGCGAGGACGACTGACCGGAACGAGAGAGAGAGCGAGCGGGAAAGGCTCTGACTCTCGCCCTTGTAGAAGGGAAACTGGCGACATTTTACGAGCGACGATTGGTTAATCTCCAAGATTTGGACCGTGTAGAGAGAGATCCGGCTGTCCACTTGCTACAATTTGACAACCGCACTTTATTGAAGCGAAGCGGTACTGTGGTCCTCTCGGACAATTGCATACAAATTTGTATGTGAGCTGTCCATTTCCCACGAATCGTCTTGTCGATCCTGTCGTAAAACGGTCATAGCTTCCAAACGTGCGCTCTCTTGAAGCGACCGTCGAGCTCAAAAGCTCTCGTCGCCACTGCTCCCATGCTTCGCCTCGATGTGGTGGTTCAGCCAGTGCGGTGCGTTGGTCGATCATTTCTCTCTCTTATTCCAGAGCTTGTGTCGCTGTCGTGCTTTGACCTGTCGCGAGCATGCAAATGACCAGCGGTACCGCCAGACCAACACGAAACACGACGATCTTTTCGCGACGGTCTCCAGCAGGTTTCTGCGAACGCTGCACTCGCGTCCACCAACACGTGGATCTCGCTCATGCCGGCAACGATCCGAGCGGCTCGGGTGAGCAATGTGCCTCTCCACCGCCCACGTGCGAGCTCGCGTCAGCCGCCGCGCGCACTGACATCGCTGGATCTTTGTAGAGCTGATGAGTCGTCCTTGCGATGAACGTGCAAGGTGGTCTCACAGCTGGACGGCAACTTTGATAGTGACAAAAACGAAGAATTGGATTATCACTCACAGACAAGCACTCACTGTCTGCTACGCACTTGCCATGCCTCCACATCTCTCTCATCTCTCTCTCTCCTGTCTTCCTCCACCTCTCTCCCTCTCCCTCCCTCTATCCGTTGATCGGGTCGTACGACTGCGTCGACGCCGTGTTGCGCGGCGACTTGCGCACCACCGGGTCGCCGTGGTGCGGCGAGAATACCTCGGCGTTCTCGAGCAGTTCCTCCTCCGCCTGCACCTCGTCCTCGTTCTTGAGGTACGCGAAGAGCGCCACGCCGGCGATCGCGAGCGGCACACCGAGGTCCGTCACCAGCCACATGGTCGGCGCGCCGTAGTTCTGGTAAAAGTACCCGCCCACGAGCGTGCCGGCGCCGCGCGCGAGACCGTTCTGCACGGCGTTGAGGATGCCCATCACCGTGCCTTCGCAGCCGCGTGGCGCCGCCGCGTAGACGTACTGCGTGCACGCCGCCCACGCGAGGCCGAACGTGAGGCCGTGCAGGAACTCAAACGGGATGGCCCCCCACGGGTTCGTCATGACCGCGAGATACGTGATGCGCGCGGCGTACCCGGCGATCGAGACGAGCAGCACGTTCACCGTGCCGAGCTTCTTGATGATCGTCTGCGAGAAGAAGAAGGCCGGGAGCTCGGACGCCGTCTCGCACGCGATGGCGATGCCGATAATCTGCGAGTTGTTGCCCGAGAGGTTGTAGAGGTTGAGCGTGAGGAAGCTTGAGAGCACGCCGAACATGAGCCCCATGAGGAAGACGACCACGAGCAGCACGAGCACGTCGCCCTTCTTCGAGAGCAGGCGCAGGCCCTCCGTGAAGCTCGGCGGCTTGGCTGCGGCGTGCTTCTCGTCGCTCTCGAGCGCCGCGTAGCCATCGCCATGGCCGCTCTTGACCGGCGGGATCGTGCGCAGCACGAGCAGCGACGTGAGCGTGATGATGAGGCTCAGGTTGAACGCCCACGAGATGCCCGCGGCGGCGACGACGAGGCCCGCGACGTACGCGCAGGCACCCCAGCCGACCGCGCCAAAGAGCCGCTGCTTGCCGTACTCGCCGCCCACCTTCGAGAGCAGGTCGAGGATCGCGTGGTCGAGCAGCGAGCCGCCGGGGGCACCCTGGAAGTTGGCGATCGCCACGACGAGCATCGTGAGCTCGAACGTGTGCGTGAACTGGATCAAGTAGAGCAGCAGCGCGCCGGAGAGCACGCAGGCGACGTGCACGAGGCGCTGGTTGTGGATCGCGTCGGCGACGGCCCCCCAGAGCGGCGGGGAGATCATGGCGCAGATGCACGGGAGCGTCTGGAGCACGCCGATCTGGACCTTGTCGTACTTGAGCTGGTCGTAGAAGACCGGGAGGAAGTTCACGAGCGCCGACTGGCCGCCCGACGACAGCGCGTACATGAGCTTCGGCGCGAGCAGCCACTCGTCGCTCTTCTGCTTGAAGCTCTTGGCCGTCATCGTGTGCGTGTGGACTCCTGCTTCTCTCGCGCGCTTGCTGCTGGTGGTCCGGTCCCGAGGTGAATTGCGGAATGAACGCTGCTGTGCTTCCGCGACGACTCAATGCGGGAGGGCCGGTCGGTGGCGGCCAGCGGACGGCTGGTGCTTGGTCCGTTGGTCGGTCAGCTGCGAGGGTTGACACCGGCGCCGGCGGTGCCACTCACGCTCGCGAATTTTTCGAGCGCGCCGCGCGGCCCCGGCTTTGACGGTCCATCTGGGTGAAGTACGCGCAGGTCCCCCCTCTTGCCCTCTCGAAGGACTCGGCGAGTCGAGTTGCAAGCTTGCAAGCGCGCTCCGATTGTGCGAGATTGGGGCCGAGTTCGCGCCGCGGTCGCAAACACCGACAGATGCGAGCGTCGTGATATCCGCAGCGCTCGTTAGTCCACAGCGCTCGTTAGTCAGGAGAGTAGTCGATCGAGAGGCATCGATCGAGAGGCATCGAGCACACTCGTGGACCAAGACGCCCAGCGCTGAACTCGATGCGTGTCCCGGCGTCATGCGGCAGCCGTCGAGACCGACGAAGGAGAAGGGCCGCCGATCACTTCCGCCGTGCACCATCCTCGCTCGCTCTTCAGTCTCGCGCTTTTTTCGAGCGACGCCGATTTTTCGAACGTATTTGCTCGCTCGATGTCGAAGCAGCAGCAGCACCGGAGCGTCGGAGCGCTTCTGGAGGCGCTAGGGGTCATCGGTCGGCAAGGAGCCCGGTTTCGTGTATGCGCGAGGCGCTGGACACCACGAAGCAGCCTCGGATAGCTCGGCGCGACACCAAGTCCCTTCGATCAACGAACGCCTGGCATGGACACCGATGCAAGCACCGCAAGCGCCATCGCCGCTCATGGCGCTGCGGTTGCCTCAGTTTGCGTCGCTTCCCATCCCCCGAGTGACCAGTGCAACACAGCGGCGCGCGCGTGTCGGTGTCGCTCGTGTTTTTTCGAGGCGAACTCGCTCGCTCGACGGCGAGTGAGGCCACGCAGCCAGACAGTTCGAGGTGGTGATCCATCCACTGAGCTCACAATCACCACACTCGGCGAAGTGCCACATAACGCGGCTCGCGATGACACACTCCATCGCGCAAACTTAGTCAACCGCCACCAACTCTTGTCAGTGCAGAATGACAGACACCCTCATGATCGAGCTGCTGAAGCAGTTCGAGCTGCGTGAACCCGCAAGAACATACTTCAGTCGAGAACCGAGTCACAGCAGTCTTGGTGTCCACCTTGTTGATGACTCCGATGCTGAGTGTGTGCAGGTACGATGCAATGAACTGCAAGATGCAGTGTGTGGAATCATCAAACTCGTTCGCAGTCCTCAAACAGTGCATTTCGTAGTCGACACCAGCCCACCCTCGAGGTTCGTGAACTGGTGCTCGCCAGCGTCGCGGTGCACCGGATCTCGCTCTGTATGCTTGATCGAGAACCCATCCACCAGCTTTGACCGTGGTCTCGATGCGCCACGTCGATGCCGATAGCCACCGACGCTGTGGAATGACCGAGAGTCGTTCAAAGTGTACAGCTTCTAGTCGAGTTCGCCTTCACCTTGCAGCCGAACTCGATCACAAGCCCGTGAAACTGGTGTTTGCCCACCACCGCAAAGTCATCAGGCTCTCTCTCGCTCTTCACGCTTGGTCGAGAACACCAATTCGACATGCTCGCGTGTGAGCCACTCCAACTGGCACATTGGGGCTACCAGAAGTGCAGCCCGACGGTTTGAGGTCGAGCAGAGCAAGACAGCAGAAGCTGAAGCGCAAGCGTCCACACACGAGCACACGAGACTCTGCCGCCGCCGCATTGTGCAGGATGGCGGAGAGAAGCACGGACCAGCAAGCGAGCGACGACCAGCACCGGCAAGCTCAGCAACAACTCGAGCGTGGAACTCGCAGCGACGCGCATGGCAGCGATGGACGACACTGGCAGCAATCCCTGACGCGGCTGCAGCAGCTGCAGCGGGAGTGACGCCGACGACAGCCGCAACAAGCGCAGCAGCGCAGAGCAGCAGCGCCAGCGCCAGTGGAGGTGACAGTGGTGTGCTGTCATCGAGCAGCAGCGGCGGTAGCAGCAGCAGCGAGAGCAGCGACAACAGCGGAGCGAAGAAGAAAGCTGGACGCTCGAAGACGCATACGCTGAACTGTGCCACAGTCGGGAGACCTGATGTGTACCAGACTCCCATCCCGCTGCACGCGTCATTGAAATCTCTAGTGGACGCTGTTCTGGCGAAGCAAAAGTACGTCGGCTTTCCAGCGGGCGAGATGTTGCTGTTCCTGACCAAGGACGGTGGGAACTCGTGGATGGCGTCGACGCATCCTGACGCAGAGGCGCTGCAGGACGGCGTAGTGAACGAGTCGATCGAGGAGCGCCATCGAGACAAGCCTTTGCGCGCGATGAACACGATCCGCGAGGCGATAGCAGCTGCGGGTCTCGATTCGACTCCGCCGGAGCACATCTACATGCTCGTGAAGCTGCCGACGGACGGTGCCGACCAAGGCTCCGCGAAGCGCCAGAGGACTGGAACCGACTCGCGATCGTCACCGTCAGTTGATGGTGACACGAAGCCGAGCGCATCTGCAATGATACCGAAGTGGAAGGATAAACTGGAACCTGTCGACTCGATCGAGAACAAGAAGCCGTTCTTCGCGAACCGCGATGAAGCGATCGAGCAGCTCCGAATGACCCACAGGAGCAAGTTCAGTCGAGTCGACGGGGGATACGGGAGGTCTCCGATCATCCCCATCACCGACAACATCAGTGGTCTGGGGAAGTCGGCGCTCGGAGCCAACTACATCCGCAAGTACCGCGAGCAGCTGAAGCAGCAGGAGGCAAGGAGGAGTCTTGACGACTTCGAGTAAACGCTGATCAGGTGCCGGGCGGTGCGCATTGAGCTCGACCAAGGATGTCTTTTACCAAGACCAGGGCTCGAGCGAGGTGTCGACCGATTTGAGCGCGTGATGGTCCGTGAACTCTGTTCAAGTCTTCTAACGCTGTTCGAGGTGCCACCTTCGATCGTCGTGAACCTGCCGGTACTCCGCGTGGGGTTAGCACCTCCCAGCTACGTTGCTCGGTGAGTCTTCGCGGCTGTTGAGGGCAGTGACACAACAGGCTAGTCCGCTCTTCATCGTGCTCGACGAGATCGGCAGAGTAATCGTGGATCCGACGTCCGAACTTGTTCTCAGCGAGCTGCAGCAGCGAGAGCTGTTCATGTCGTCCTGCGACTCGGTTATCGGGAGTTGGCTGAAGATCCGACAGGTGTTCTTCGTGCTGCTCGGTCGCGGAGAGAGTTCCTGAGCTACGTCGACAGGCGGCCATCTGAGAGCGGACACTTGAGTTCAAGAGCGTGGTCGTTCGAGCGCCTGAGCCTTCGACTTCTCGAGAAAGTGGACACCAAGACGATCGTGAAGGAGACGCGCATGACAGTTGATTCGAGCAGTCAAACGATCGTCGAGGCTCTCAGCATCGACGGCGACGACAACGACAAGCAAGGGACAAAGATCGCGGAGCATATTTACGAGTAGACTTGCGGTCATCCGCGCTCGTTGCTGATACCTTTCGACAAGCGCAGAACGGTGGCTGACTTGATGAGCTACGAGAGCGACGTCGCGTCGAAGGACTGGTCGGGGATCTGCCGCCAGGTGGACTTGCTCCGGAACGTTGTGCAGTGTTTGTTGGAGCTATCCGCTGCGATGACACCTGCTCCTGCTTATGAAGACTCGACGGGTGTATCTGGCGATGACGGCGAGTTGAAGGGTGAAGCGCCACGAGCGGAGGAGGAAACGAATGAGACAGGAGGCGACGTCGCAATGGCGGATCCTGCGTTCGCGATGACGACGGGAGCGCTGATGACGTGCTGCCGGCCATCCTGAATGTCATCGTGGGACGCTGTCTGCCGTTCGACAAGTACGTGGAAGTCGTGTCGAGGACTTCGGGCGTGTCGCTGAACTACGCGAATGTGTTCGAGTGGCTCTGCATCAAGACGTTCCAGCAGATGTTCTCGATGGCCACGTCGCCGAAAGATGCAGCGGTGAAGGAGTTCTTCGACACGCCGATGCTGAGAAGTCTGGGCGAGTTCAAGTTGCCTGAGACGGCGGACCCGCTCCCCAAGATCACGGAGTTTGGCGACCGAAATGAGGCTCAGCTCTCGTCGGTGACTGCGCATCATGATGCTTGGTCGCAGCTCATGAGCAAGATCGTCGAGGCGGTGGGAAAGAGCGAGTCTGCTGTCTACAAGCACCAAGCACAGTCATCGCCCTCGGACGGTCTGCTTGTCGCGAAGGTGCGGACGAGCACGGATCCAGCATCCGAGACATTGGCAGCGATGCTCGCGCTGGCGGCGAAGAACTACAGCTCGGCGGTGCTCACGTTTGGGCACCTTCACAAGGAGTGCAGGAAGTTCGATCGGATGTTCGCGGGTTTACCAAACACACCGACGCAGTCGTCGCAGAGGAGGCGCAACGTCTTGATCGTGTGCTCGACGAAGTATGGCAAGCGCCTGGAAGCGTGGTTCGCGGGATCGAGGAAGTGCGCTTCAGTACAGAGAGAGTATGCTGTGACGACAGACCGGACGAACACAGCACAGACCAGCGCGGTCGCCCCATCTCAAGCGCCAGCATCGAGTGAGAGGTTCTCGCTGCCGAGCTACCCACATCGGCGAGGTCGTGCTGCTCAACTTGACGAGCCCGGAGCTCCGACGCGAGTTTCTCGGCACCAAAGCTGGCACCTTGGAGCGGGTGATCGCCAAACACAGAGTCGAGCTCACTAGGCGTGATTGCTAGCAAATGGTGGTTCAGAGGTGGCGAGCGACGATCGAGGTCGAGAACCTACTGCGAGACGAGCGCGGGGATGGGTATGTCGGCGATGGCAAAAGCGCATTCGAGATCGGGTTGGTTGTCGATGAAGACGCTCGGCAAACGCGTAGATTGAGGCGAAGGACTCGAGATCCGTGGATCCGCGATTAGAAGAGCGGCGAAGGGAGTGGTGGACCGAGCGACTGACAGCGGCGTCGACAAGAGCTTCTGCGCGCAGACAGACACGTGACGGCAGACTGTTTGCCGTCTGAGAGAGCGTGAGAACGTGATAACGTGAGAGTGAGTGAGGGTGTACCTTGGTACTGCACACGTGCATGACAAGATCGCATCGTATGCGGTTCTGTGGCATCGGCTTTGTGGCGTTCGACCTTCGTATCTCTCTCTCTTTCTCTCTCTTGAGATAGCATCCCCGCTGGAGCTCGCGGTGTCAACAGTGCGCAATGCTTCGACGGCGCTCCACAAGGGCGGCGAGGACGCGTTCCAGGACGATGTAGACGGTACGTTTGAGCTGACACGACTGCGGAGTTCGGGCCGATGTTGACGAAGTCCACCAAAAGAGGTCGAGTTCGAGGATGGCGAGACGGACTTCGAGAGGAGGAACGCGCAGCCGTTGTAGGCGCTGGTTGTTGGTGCTAGTTCCGCTCCGCTATCGCTGTGTTCGAGGCGTGGGGGCAAGCACAATAAGTTCCGAAGTCCTCTTGAGTATGAGCAGACCCAAGTGTGAGTCCGACACGCAACTGCTCGCATCGCTCGTCTGTGGTGCCTACCGCTGCACGACGTACTTCTGCTTCGGCCTCGTGGGCATACCTGTCGATCAGCACCTCTGTATCTCCAACCAGCGGCG